>CAUYLG010021385.1:0-169691 GCA_963573385.1 Cacajao melanocephalus | reverse complement strand
GCTTTTTTTTTTTTTTTTTTTTTTTTTTTTTTTAACCACTTCCAATGAAACTCATAAATGATCTTTTTCCAAAAAGACTAATTTCATAGCAGGCCGGAGAAGTCAGTAAAGGCCTTAAATGGTTTGAACTTCTTTGGTTTTCACTTAAAGGCCACACTCAATTGTAGCCCTTGTTAAAAGTTAAGCCGGGAAATGTCTCTGAGGAGAAATTCAAGCTTTCCTTCCAGCTTGGACTGGTCATGAATGGTGATTATCTGACTGTAATTCAAATCATATGTGCAGCCGTTGGTTTTTGCCCTACTCAAGATTATTTTTTCCCTTTTAAATCGAGCAAAATAGTCATTGGCTTAAAGACAAACGTGTTCACATAAAGACGCAGTGCTGGAAACGCAATGGTGTTCCAAGACCTGAAACGACAAACTAGATTTCTAAATCTCTAACAGAGATGAGGCTCAGTCCAAATGCACTCATAATGCATTCATAATCTCAATTCAGCCTTCTGTCGGTGACCCATGAATGAATACATTTCAAAACATGAAACTGAAATTGTCAGAAAAGTACAAATGTGGACAAAAGACAGTGAAGCACTTTATTTCTGTTCTGCATTCAGGGACTCACTTTATTTACAGATGAGCCTAATTATGCCTTTGTTGCTAAACTGCTGAATGAAGAATGAACAACCTGTGTGTCTCTAGGAATATTTCCTGGAATCACGACGCTGGATGTCATTTTGGACAAAGCGAGTGGGTATTTGGTTTTACTCATGTGAGTGTTTTCCATGTGTGTTTGGCATCTTTGGAGAGTATTAGGCCACATGAGGTGGTACGGCCGGGTAGGGAGGGCTTGTTACTGAGAGTCAGCAAGTGGGGTGGAGCTTCTGCATGTCCCATACTGGTAGTGAGCTTAGGAAACCTGCATAGCACTTGGGTCTCAGTTTTCTTCTCTGTAAAATGGGAGACAGTAGTCCTTACCTCACAGGGTCATTGTGAGGCTCAGATGAGGTCACGTGTGGAATTAGCAAAGGATCAGAGAAATGCTGGCCATTGCTGTTACCAGGGGTCATTCAGAGGCTGCTGAGGACTGCAAAGGGAATAAAAACATGCCTAGAAAAGCGCCGAGTGAGGTAAGCGCTCCAGTCCCCTCCCTGCTCTGCAGGTGCGCAGCCACCAAGAAACCTGTCAATCATTTACCTCTTCCACACTTTCCTTTTCATTTGACTTTAGCATTTTCCTCAGTTTTCAAAATTATTTTCACTGATATAGACCAGGTTTCCTTAGAATCTTTAATGTCCTATCACTTTAAGACCCTGTTCTAAAAATATATTTTGTATCCTGTGCTAGGCAATTATTTCTTTTTACTGGCTCGCTCATGTAGTATCAACTGGACTTTCTAGAACTTGTCTCTAGTGGTATTTTGTATTCTCTTACTGCTGGTTCAGGCCAAGGCCCCACACAGCTCCTGTGCCATGTCCTGTCTCTGTTTAGCATGTTCACGTGAGATATGCCTATTTGGATGAATGCTCATGATCCTCGCAGGTTTATATGGTTAAATCAAGGAGGCAGGAACTGCAGCATATCTTTTGGAGAGGGCCTTATGCTGATGTATTTTATAATAGAATATAATGTCCAGGGTTACTTTTTAAATTCACCTACATGGCAAAGTATTCTTCTGACAGTCTGCCTCAGTCAGCATGGGGTAACCGTCACCAAAGCAAGAAAATATCACCTGGTTCCTCCTGTTCACAAATTAGGGTGCAAACACGTGCCTTCTCAGCTGCAGAAGGAAAAGGAAGGAACGCAAACATAGTGACAACAGCAACAACTAAAATATCATGAGGCACAATTCGAGAATGTTAGAGCTGCCTGATTTTTTAATTTGTAGGTTTAGAGGTTAAAGAATCAGACCGAATTTGGTTATGGTTATGGTTTTTGGAAATAGGAGGGGAGGGAATTAATGGAGGGGAAGATGAAGAGGAGCAAAGGTTTTACAGGGCAGCCTTAGAAAGCATAAGGGGCCCTGGATGGAACCTCATGCTTTGGGAGGTCTGCCCTCCCTACCTCTTAGAGAGGGGGTCCCGGGTCTAGAGTCAGGTCACAGGCCAAGCCTCCTGTGGACAGAGCTGAGGCTCCCTGAAAGCCTGTGTGTCCAGGAGAGGGGTTACAGCTTCTGCGAAAGGGCTCTTCCTGATCTCAGTAGGTTCAGTAAAGGGTTTAAACTCAGAGATTTTCCCGAGGTGAGCGTCACGTTTCTTCTCTCCTTTGGAATCCTGATGGAGCTAGGAAGAAAGAGACAGCAACAATGGGGTAAAAGAAATATCTCTAGTCTTGGGACACTTTCCATTAATGTTTTGACAGTGTTGATGCAATGTCAATTCCGGTTGGAACCTTGGGCGGTGCTGCTGCTTGTGCAGTTTTGAGAATGGAAAGAGGCACAGGGGTTAAAGCACCAGATTTTACAGAGAAGTGCTTCCTTGGGAGGTGTTTTACCTATTTTGGGTCACTAGGGCACCTTATGAAACATGTTTTGTTTTTTTTTCAAGTGTGTTAAGACACAAGCCTGGGTGTTTCCTAAATTCTTTAACTTATCCCTGGAAGAAAGCATGTGTGTAATCGCTAGGATTTTCCAAAATGAATCTCAATGCCCTTTGGATAAGCGGAGAACCAGGGAGTCAGCAGAATAAATTTAGCCCTTAATTCCTCTGCTGTAGAGTCAGCAATAGCCACTGGGGCCAGTGGTTAGGATTTTCAAAAAATCTAATTTAACACAACGGATACATTCCAAAGAAAGAGTGAACATGCCTGGGTCGTGTTTGTTTTTACAAAGAGAGCCCTGATTTTGTTAAAGAATGACAACTGAGGCATCTGCAACCTCCAAGAAACATTTTTGTGCCTTGTTCCAAGCAAAATTTTCCAGCAAATTTTAATATAATTTGTCCCCCGTCCCATCCCAAATGAGAAAAACCTGCTTCCAGGATGAGAAGTCAGGTTTCAGCAAAGAATAATCTCTTTTTGCAACTCAATTATGAGTAATCAAGAAGTGGTTTTTGCATTGTCAATGGTCAGTGTGTCACCATGTAGGGGCTGTCAGGCTTGGGTGGGGAATGTGGTCCTCATGTGCCAGCAGCTGCACCCTCTTCTGGAGGCAGCTCCATAGGCGATGTCTCTGCAGGTGAGTGTTGGCTGGCATTCTGGTGTGGCTTCTCATGCACGTAGGTATCAGGGTACCGAACATCTGCCAGGAAGAAAAAGCTTTCGGTCTCTTGGAACAGATGAATGGAATACTGTAATGGATCATTACCATTCTAATTGGGCCTTTTGCACACACACTTAGGTGAACTCATATCTTCTCCATTGAAAACATAATCAGTGGTGACCATGGAGGAAAATGGAGAGGGGAGTTTAGTCATCTCTTAAAAGCTTGAAATGAGACTAGATAATGCTTAAAGTTGGGGGAAAGATGGGCCCCATGTTTTCTTATGATAAAGAGCACTTTTAACAGAGTTCTGAAAGCTGTATTGTACTCAGGATAGTTAATGCTGGCTACTGTTCTGAGCATTTACGTGCCTAATATTCTTTACTCCTTTTACTCTTGTTATCCTGATTGAGTCTCAGATAGTTTCTGCAGCAAGTAAACTGAGTCAGGGTTTATATCTGGGTCTCCACTAAAAGCATTTTGCTGGGTCTGAATATACATTGGTGAGATAAGTACTAAGCACCGCCAGATCATCAGTGGCCCTCTGACACATCTGCTGATCTCTGAGTCCTTCTGTTTTGTTGGGAGGATTGTTCAGGGTCAAACCTGCCAGTTCGTCTATTAGTAAGACACACATCCACAGAGGGGCTTTCAAGACTTCTCGTTTCCATTTGGCCTTGTAAGTGAGCCTGGATTTTCTTGGCTTCATTCAGGCCCACTATCCAAACCCAGCATGCCAGATAGCCTGGTAGAACCGGAGCAGGTTACGCTTAAGCAAGGCTGTGTCGCTTGACATGGCCTTCTCCGGTAGAAAAGTCACAACCTGGAAAATATGCTCCTTGTGCCATGTTTTCTTTTCCCCATTTCCAACATTCGAATAATTTATTAAAGAAAGGAGCTGTTCTTTTCCTTGTTTTCCTAGGACATTATGTTCTTAAAAACTACAAAACAATGCAAAAATCAAAATGCTAGGCCCAGACCTGGTCACCCACAGGCTACCCCAGATAGAAGTCTGAGGTTCTCTCTTCACCAGATGCCACGTGTCCCAAATGTCATATGCAGAGAGTACACGAGAATTAACTGAGACGTAGTAGCTTTGATTAATGAATGACATGAAATTTGCTGAGTGATTATGTAAACAACCCATACACGTAATACAAATTCAAAACGTGAAAGAGCACCGAGTAAAAAGAGTCCCTCAAAGTCTAGTAAAGTGCCTCATTGGAGGCATACCAATGTGAAGGGTATTATTTTTCTATTTTAAAGTAATTCTTAAGTATTGTTTACCAGTCTTGTTTTCAGTGATACTGAAGTAATTTGGATTAAAATCTCTGTAGAGTCATCATCCAGGATTAACATTTGCTGTGGAGTGTTGAGACTGCATGCTAACCTCCAGCCGAAGATCCCCAGGCACTTCATTTCTACTGACGTTTTTTGAACACCTACTGTGTTCCAGGGTTTGTGACCAAGCAGCAACTTGGGTCGTCAATCAGGTCAAACAGCTGTCAATTTGATTTTGGAAAACTGAGCAATAGGCAAAAATTCCAGTTGGAAGCCAGACAAG
This sequence comes from Cacajao melanocephalus, assembly GCA_963573385.1. Classification (NCBI taxonomy): domain Eukaryota; kingdom Metazoa; phylum Chordata; class Mammalia; order Primates; family Pitheciidae; genus Cacajao; species Cacajao melanocephalus. Next base: position 164,935 of record CAUYLG010021385.1, on the reverse strand, counting down.
TTCGTTTGGAAGAACGAGTGAATAAAAAGCCAAGGAAACTCTGAAAAGAAAGCTCAATCAGAAAAGAAGTCCCACCAGGCTTCCAAACATACTGGAAAACCTCTGTTATCAAAACAGGTTGGCACTGGCATGTAGATAGGTAGACTGACAAAGCAGAGTAGAAGATCCAGAAACAGCCCTACTTGCATGGAGAGACCTGTATATGAGAAAGGTGGCATCGTAAATTTGTGGGGGAATGAACTTTTCTGCAAGGGGTGTTGGGATAAGTAGATAGCTACTGGAAAAAAACAAAACTGGACCTGTTTCTCACTCCATATATTGGGTTAAATTCCGAGTGGATAAGAGATTTAAATATAAAAACTGAAATGATAAAAATGATAAAATATTGGCAAATGGCTTTCTATCCTTGGAGATTATGAAGCTTTCTAAATGATGGCTCAAATCCAGACATGATAAGGGAAAAGATTGATAAATTTGGTTGTTATCGAAATAAAAAAACTTTGTATGAAAAACAAAGAATAGCAACAAAAAAGAAAAACCACCATGAATAATATATGAAGACAAATGACAAACTAGGAAAAAGAATGTTCACAGCTTATATTAGAGACAAATTGTTAGTAGCCCTAATGTATTTGAAAAAGCTCCTTAAAATGGAGGAGAAAAACCACAACTCTGTAGAAAATGGGTTAGAAATATAAGCAAATAATTGACAGGAGAGGAAGTCCACATCTCTCTTAACAGTATGAAAAGAGAATCAACTTCATTAATAATGTGATAAATGTAAAATAAGAACTATACCAAGGTACCATTTCTCACCTATTAGATGTCAAAATCCCGAAGGTTGACAACATGCTGTCTTGGCAGAGCTAAGGGGAAACAGACACTCTCATTCGAGTCTGGAAGAAATATGAAATGGGACAATCCCAGGGAGGAGATGGACACTAGTGAAATCATATAAGCATTTACCCTACGACCCAGTAATGCCACTTCTAGGAATCACCAGGATACCTTGGCAGAAACATGAAAAGACAGATATACAGGCTATTCATCACAGCACTTTTATAAGAGCAAATGACTGAAAACAACCCAAATGTCCACCAACAAGAAACAGGTTAAATAAGCTATGGGACATCTACATGACTGAGTATGTACTATGCAGCTATGAAGGGAAATGAGGATGAATCCTGTGATGGCTATGGAGTGACTTCCAAGGTATGTTAAGTGAATACAAGGGAGAAAAAAGAATAGTGTGCTGTTATTTATCAAAGAAAGTAAATATATGTGTGTGTGTGTGTGTATGATTATATATATCTATAAATATATAAAGTGAAAATATGTGTGTGTGATTATATATAAATATATGTATTATATTTATGTGTATATAATACATATGTTTATATGTATTATATATATTTATATATAATCATACACATATTCGCTTTATATATTTATGATTATATAATATATAAATATATGTATTATATATTTATATATATAAAATATAAAATATAATATATATAAATATATATTTTTAGTACAAGCAAATCATATATATGTGATTATGTATTTATATGTGTGTATATATGTGTAATATATATCATATATATGTGATCATACATATATGTGTATATTATATATATATAAAATATATAATATATATAATATATAAAATATATATATAATCATATACACACATATATAATATACACATACATATGTATGATCACACGTATATAATCATGTATACATGATATATATTACACATATATACACACATAAATACATAATCACATATATATGATTTGCTTGTACTAAAAAATAGAAGAATAAAGCATATCTTTAAAATAACTTCTTTTTGAGGAAGAAAGGAGTAGTGTAGAGAGTTCAGAGATGAAAACTGGCCTTGTTAATTACATTTTGAGTTTCAAATTTGATCTTGGAAGTCAGATCAAATGCAAATGTTTTACATAATTATGAAACTAAATTATAAAATTAAAGTTTAAAAAGGTAATCTCTAAAAGTTAAGAATAAAATGAAACAAATAAAGCTAACTCTGGATTGAGCTGATGGCATAAGCAGAGACAGGAACTCCTGCACATGACTGTTAAATAAGGTAACTTGACTACATGTCCCTGGTGAGTACATACTCTAAGGATAAAAAGAACTTCAAAAAATATTAAACTATTTTTAGTAATAATATTTTGGTGCTAATGCTTATATTATTATTCTGATACCATTCTAAGTATGGTGTGGGATAAAGCAAATGAATAATTATGTTGGTATCACTGAAAAATGGGATTTTTGTGGATATAGAGTAAGATCAAGGAATTCAGGTAAAATCTTACAGTCTTGATTTTGAATTAGGAGTATCAGTATGAACTTGATAGATTTTTCTCAAGGTCTGTCCACTCAAAAGGCCTAGAAAGAATGACCACACCAGTAGCAATGGGAACCCCTATCACCCAGATTGTGGTTCTACTGAAAGGAACCGCAGCTTCTTGGCAAGATGGCAGATTCCAGGTCTGGGAGGAAATAAACAAGGTGAGCCTGAGGCAATTGCCATAACTGAAAGCCAGGAAGCTATCGAAGACTAGAAGAAACATGTCAAAAAGACTCAGGAGACAACTTGCAAAAGCTCCCTCAGGGTAAATATTTCAACATTAATAAAGATAAAAACTAAGATGGATTGAAACACATCAAATATGTTTTAATCCATGAGTTCCAAATGGTGCTAGAAAAATCATCAGTCACTCTTGCAGAATGCTAGGGTACAACTCATTAGTTTGAAAATTGGTAAATGAAAAAGGAAAGCTTATCTTATTTCTATAAGAACACTACCCTAGGAAGCAAAAGAGCTGGTGAGAGGAGTTTTTCTTTAGAGATGTATAACAGCCAATGAAGAGGAATGATGGCAGTAAGGAAGCCAGTGAGAATACATCCTCAGATTTAGACATTACTACCTGGGAGATAGAGTGGAGAAGAGAGGGCCATTTTGCAAACCCTAATGATTTAATGGATCTAGGAAGTGACCATCAATGGCTGCAAACATCACAAACAGAGAAGCAACCCAACTGTTGGAAGAACATAGCTCTACCCATGAAATAGTCTTACAAGAACAGTCCAACCTGAGTCTGATCCAGAGCCTCCATCTAACTGCCAACTACAGGCAGAACGGGGGCCAGAGGAACAGGTTAATTCCTCAGGGATGGAATCAGCAAAGTGCAGACTGTGGAAAATTCTACAGGGTAAGTGACCCAGTTTCTTCTACAAAAAAATTTCAAGGATATAAACAAAGAGAGATAAGGAGGAACATATATATTAAAAAAAAAAAAAAAAAGCCTTACAGACTACCAACAAATTTAGTCTCATCGTATGGACCTAATTTGAAACCTTCTTTGAACAAACAATTTTAAAACGCTTGAGATAATCAAGGAAATGTGAACACTGGAACATGGTCTGGATACTTGACCATATTAAGGTATTAAGGAATTATTGTTAATTCTTAACAGTGTACGAATTAGGTGTGGCAATGTTATTGAGGTATTTTTGAATATCCTTTTCTTTAGATATACATAGTGAGATATTTATAGATAAATTGCTGTGCAGAATCTTTTTGCTGTTGTTGTTTTAGACATAGGGTCTTGCTACGTTGGAACCAAATCATTTTCTGAGTGAAAAAAAAAAATAGAGGGTCTTGCCCTTCAACCAGGATGAAGTTCAGTGGTGCAATCATAGCTCACTGCATTCTTGACCTCCTGGGCTCAAGTGATCCTCCTGCTTCAGCCTTCTGAGTGGCTGGGACTACAGGCATATGCCACTATGCCCAACTAATTTTTAAAAAATTATTTATTTATTTTTTAGAGACAGGATCTTACTATGTTGCCCAAACTGGTCTCAAACTCCTGGCCTAAAGTGATCTTCCTACCTCAGCCTACCAAGTACTGAGATTACAGGCTTGAGCCACTGCACCTGGCTTATAGATGAATTGATATAATATCTGAGATTTACTTCAAAATAGGAATAAGGGAGAGAGATATGTGGAGTATAGGTAAACAAGACTGGCTGTAAATGGATAATTTCTGAAGCTTGACATAGTACATCCAGGTTCATTAAACTACTCTCCCTATTTCTGTAGACATTTAAATCTTCCATAATAAAAAGTTAAAGCAAAAGTAAAGGGTAGGTTTTATCCAGGTATAATTGATCATTTGCATAAAAAATACATTTGGACTTTAAAATTTCCTTGAAAGATAGCTGAACTTTGACTTAAAAAAAATATATTCAAGGCCGAGTGTGGTGGCTCACACATGTAATCCCAGCACTTTGGGAGGCTGAGGCAGGCAGATCACTTGAGGTTAGGTGTTCAAGACCAGCCTGGCCAACATGGCAAAACCCCATCTCTGCTAACAGTACAAAAATTAGCCGGGTGTGGTGGTGGACACAGTGGCAGGCGCCTGTAATCCCAGCTACTTGGGAAGCTGAGGCAGGAGAATCACTTGAACCTGGAAGGTAGAGGTTGCAGTGAGCCAAGATCATGCCACTGCACTCCAGCCTGGGTAACAGACAAATATTCCATCTCAAAAAATAAAAATAAATAAGTATATGTGTGTGTGTGTGTGTGTGTGTGTGTGTGTATTCAGGTATCTATATTTCAGCTCACCTTATTATCATCATCATAATTTTTTTAAAAAGCCAAATAAATACAACTTATCTGGGAGTTGATTCTGAAAGGGTGATTTTAGCACATTTTAAAATTTACTTTTCACAAAAACTTACAATTGTCAGAGATAAAATAGGCATCTGATCAACCACCTAAAGACCTCACTGTGATAATCAGAACCTTTCCCTGTTTCCCTCTCCCTTCCTCTATCTGTTTTATTTTTTGAGGGTAAGCATTATTCTTAAATGGCCATTGATAAGATTGTAATAATTGTCAGTATCACAGTTTTGGGGGATCTGTAGAATAATAATTTTAGCTATAGAATGCATCTTAGCCATTCCTTGGTTGAACTCATTTTAAAATCGAGGTTTAGGCTGGGCACGGTGGCTCACATCTATAATCCGACATCTTTGGAAGGCCAAGGTAGGTGGCTCACTTGAGGTCAAAAACTCAAGACCAGTCTGGCCAACACAGCAAAAACCTATCTCTACTAAAAATACAAAAATTAGCTGGGTATGGTGGTGCATGCCTGTAATCTCAGCTATTCTGGTAGCTGAGGCTTGAGAGTCGCTTGAACCTGAGAGGTGGAGGTTGCAGTAAGCTGAGATCATGTCACTGCACTCCATTCTGGGTGACAGAGTGAGACTTTGTCTCAGAAAAATAAAATAAAATAAAATTGAGATTTACACATAGATTTCATCACCTTGTAAATAGAAGTGTGCCTTATTTGTGGAAAATGGCCTAGAACTGTGACTTTTTAAAGCTGGTTGTTGTGAGGTTTGAGCAGTCAAGTCTTGCCTGACTTTCTTGGCACCTCCAAAGGCCAAGGTTGCCACAGGAGGTGGGAAGTGACAGGCTGCTGATGGAGGGGCTCCGATTATGACCCCACCTGTAGTGTCTCATGCTGTGCTCATTGGCCTGGACCCTCGGACTGTTGGGTGGGAGCACTGACTAATAACATGAACTCTATCAGGAAGGTGCTATGATGACAAGCTCAAGAGTGGAACATAAACTTTCAAATTTGCCTGCATAGTCTGAGCCTTTTACATAACACAGTTATGTAATTTTCATGAATGAGGCGCTGACCTACTTTACACTTTAAAGATAGTAGTTTCAGAAACTACGTAAACCACCTGGGCTGTTACCAGCGATGGAAGATTATTTGATGGTAAGGTCTTTTTCTGTTCATTTGCCAAACAAAGATTGATGGTGCATCAACTGTTTACAGAACAATGAACTAGGTGCTGTGGGAAACATATAAAGTCTGTGATCTTAACATGGTCAGCATTTAATGGGAGGAGTGCAGGACAGCACTTTTAAATTTGTTTTCTAACTAAGTATTGTTCAGAGAAAGGGATATAAGATTTCAGATGAATTGATTTTCACAGTTTCTGGTCTCAGTGGGGACAGATCAAGGGAGGATTCCTAGAAAAAGTTATAGAGTCATGTGTCACTCAGAGATGGGGATATGTTCTAAGAAATGTGTGGGTAGGCAATTTGCGCGACCGTCATAGAGTGTGCCTAAACAAACTTAGATGGCACAGCCTACTGTATACCTAGGCTACATGGTACAGCCTATTACTCCTAGGCTAGAAACTTGTACAGCATATTACTATACTAAATACTGTAGGCAATTGTAACACAATGGTGGATATTTCTGTATCTAAACAAATCTAAACTTAGAAGTACAGTAAAAATAACCATATTGTCATCTTGGGGGCCACCATTGTATATCTGGTCCATTGTTGACCAAAGTATAGTTGTGTGATTTGTGACTGTGTTTGAGATGGGCTTTGAAGATTGGCAGGATTTGGATGACTGAGTTGGAGTGTGTGTGTCTGTGTATGTGCACACTCGTGCTTACACACAGTTGTCTCGGTGGGAGAGGGATGGGTCTAGGAGGAGCATTTCTAGTGAGAGAACCAGCATCAACAGAAGGCTGGAAGTGGGAAACTGGGGCCAATGTCTAGAGAACAGTGAAAAGTTTGTTTGCACCTGGCTGTATCCATCCTTTGGATTTTTGAAACATTGTACGTGTCTACCAGGCCTGCCTGTGTCTGCACCATTTTTTCAAAAGAGCTCACTATTTATACCATAATGGAAAGCTTCCTTTAGGGTGTTAATGAGAATAACTTCTTCCAATTCTGCAGTGATAGATAGCGAAATAATTAGATTGCAAGTGGGCAAGAAATATAATTTTTTTTTGAGTCTCTTGGCTGTTGGCTTTGTTTTAGTGGCGATTATTCTTTTTGTTATTTTGAGACAGAGTCTCTATTGCCCAGGCTGCAATCCAGTGGCACGATCTCAGCTCACTGCAACCTCTGCCTCCCGGGTTCAAGCAATTCTCCTGCCTCAGCCTTCCAAGTAGCTGGGATTACAGGCACCTGCCACCACAACCAGCTAAATTATTATTTTTTTTTTGAGACGAGGTTTCGCCATGTTGCCAGGCCTGGTCTTGAACTCCTGACCTCAGGTGATCCACTCACCTCAGCCTCCCAGAGTGCTGGGATTACAGGCATGAGTCACCATGCCTGACCTTGTGGGGATTTCTTCTTTTTTTAAAAAAATTTATTGCAGGAGCTTAGAAAATGAATAAATTTGTATTGAACTGATTTTATTACAAAATATTTATTTACTTTACAAAAGAGATGCTTAAAGAAGATTCCTGTGAATAGCCAGTTTCCCTCATTGTGTTTACAATAGAGTTTCTTGCGCTAAAATTTGGTTTACACTAAATTTTCAGGTCCAAGTGCATGGAGTAAGTCACACTGTATCAGCAGCATGAAAATTAACAATGCATTTTTTGTCTCCATTAATTTTTATGTTAGACATTCACAGGAGAGGGTCATTGTTCACGGCTGGGGTGTACATGCCAATCTCCTGGGAAAGGAAATGGTAGAGATTCTATTTGGATTTGTTTTTATGAGAAAAAATAATCTTACTGATATTTAACATAGAGATTGATGATAGTACATGTATATAATTTTAAAGTAAATATACACATATCAGGGTTGTGTGTTCATAAGGTTGTTTTTGGCTGGCTTGTGTTTTGACTGATAAGCACCTGGGGAGTTATATTAATATATTTGAACATCAGACTTGGGTGTGGGCCAGCTTCAGCGCCTCATCTTTAGATGAAGAGTCAAGGGAGCCATTGAAGGATTTTAAGCAGTGGAGTGCTGGATCAGAGGAGCATTTTATTTTTATTTTTACTTTTAAAAATTTCAGATTCAGGGAGCACCTATGCAGGTTTGTTACATGGGTATTGCATGATGCTGAGGTTTGGGCTTCTCATGATCCCATCCCCCAAGTAGTGAACATAGTACCCGGAAGGTATTTTTTCAACCCTTGCCCCCTCCCTCCTTTAGCCTTTTGGAATGCCCGGTGTTTATTGTTCCTGTCAGAGGTACATTTTATTTATTTATTTTTTGAGATGAAATCTCACTCTGTCGCCCATGCTGGAGTGCAGTGGCGCGATCTTGGCTCACTGCAACTTCCGCCTCTTGGGTTCAAGCGATTCTCCTGTCTCAGCCTCCCAAGTAGCTGGGATTACAGGCATACACCACCAGGCCAGGCTAATTTTTTTGTATTTTTGTAGAGACAGAGTTTCACCATGTTGGCCAGGCTGGTCCCGAACTCCTGACCTCAAGTGATCCACTTACAGACATGAGCTATCACGCCTGGCCTAGAGGTGCATTTTAAAAAGATTACTTAGGTTACTGTGTGCAAGAGTGAAAGACCAGTTAGGAGATGAGACCAGTGCTACAGGGTCTCTACAATCGTGAAAGAAAGTTGGGACCACAGGTGGCAGAAGCTGTGTTGTGCTATCAGCTTGAGGTCACATTTGGTACAATATTTTTAAAAACTACTTTCTGTGTTACATTTGCCCTGGGGCTTTATGGCACATATCTTATTATCCAGCACTATAAGGGGATGAGTGTTGGGATTAATGAAGACTTGCCCTAAATCAGTTTATTTTCTGAGAATTTGAATAAAGTTCATTTAACAGTGAAATTTGACTTGTTTGCTGAAAATGGAGGCATGTGGAGCCCGTGTGCAATGCCTCCAGCTGAGGCTCTGGCAAGCGTTGATTGAGCAGAGAACTTCGCTGACCACTCCATGAGAAAAAGCTTCCACCCTCCACACAGACATACAGGATTTTACTCTTACATCATGGTACTTGTCGCTGTCTGAAATGACTGCTGATCTGTTTTCTTGCTTACTGGGTCTTTCCAGCTTGTATGTAAGGGCAAAGACCGTCAATCTCCAGCCCTGGAATAGAATCTGACACATGTAGGAGGCGCTCAATTTTTTAAAATGCTCAAATCTGGACTTGCCCATGAACAAACATCAATCATCCTCACATGGAGGATTGTGAGGGGACCTGCTGGTTAGATGGCAGAGTTTAGCATTCATGCCCCAGGCCCTGGAAAGTTTTGTGGAGCTTCTCATTTGCCAAACAACTGTCATGTTCACAAATATTTTTCTGATCATAGAAGAAGAACAGAAGAGGAAATGAGAGATAGATGTGTGGTGCCCAGATGGCCACTGCTCTGAGCACAAGCAAAAGGCCGTTGTGGCCCCTCGACAGGTCCAGGAAGGGCTGGAGGGGGAGCCTGTTAGTCAGGAAAGCTGACTAAGGAAAGAGGTGGTTCTTCTTCTTCTTTTTTTTTTTTATTAAATCATGCATCAGTTATGCTTTTTGCTACTACTTGGGTTTTATTTAATTTTATTCTTTAGGGATAATTTGAGGACCAAGCGTATAGTCTTCCTTCATTCTTTCCTTTTTCTGTCCCTTCTCCCTCCCTCCCTCCATTCCCTACTGCCCTCCTTCTTCTCTTCCCTTCTCTTTCCTTCCCTCCTCTCCCCTTCCCACCCTCTCTCCTTCCCTTTCTCCTTCTTCTTCTTCCCCTCCTGCCCTGCCCTGCTCTCCTTTCCTCTCCTCTCTTTCCTTCCTTCTTCTCTTCCTCCTAATTCTATTCCCTCCTTCCTTCTTTCCTTCTTTTTCTTTTTTTCCTTCTTTAGATAGAATGTTTTATTAATTTAGATGGATTATGTGTTACTAATTAATATAATGGCTAAGATTTATAGAGCTCTTAACAGGAGCCAGGTATTATTGTGCTACATACTTTAAAGAGGCTCAGTTCATTGAAAGCTAACAATAACTGCTGTATTGCTACAGTTAGCTCCATCTTACAGATGAAGAAACAGAGATTTTTAGAAGGTTAAAGTAAATATGCTCAGTTTCATGCAGCTCAGAAATCTTGGGTCTGAGAATTAAACTCTGATGAGATCACTCTAGAGTTCATAGACAAAACTCACACTACACTACTTCCTCCTGTAATGTTATTTGACTTTCGCCTCCCTAGAGAAAGACGTTGCTGCTGCACACTGAAACTAAATTGTAACGCCATCATCACACTCTTCAGTGTACTAGGGTCCTGGAGGCTTCGCCTGGACTCTGAGTTCTTGGAGAAAAGGGACTGCGCTGTGTCCATCATTATGTCCTTAGTGACTCCAATATCATACGTACTCAATAAGTATTCATTCAATGAAAAGTAAATGACCTCGTGTCTCTTTCCTACCAATCCTCATATCATAGGAAGTAGTAGCGGAAGGGATTTGAAGTTTATTTTTGCTTTCAGGCGATGTCAAAGCTCCAAAGTGCATGGCAATCTGTCTGCTCTGTCTCCAAAACTGCTTCAGGATCCTGGTGCATTGTTAGGTGAATCTTAATGAAACCTTATCAGAAGAGTAGTTCAAAAGGGACTTGCCAACAGGGACCAAGTTCTGCTCTGCGGTTAAAGGCATAAAAAGCAAGTCCCAATGAAACAACAAAGCTGGTATTTGTTTTCATGGCAAGTGGCTTTTCCTGCTTGTTATTCTTTCACCATCCCACCATTTGACCCCAAACTGGGGCATAGAAATTGGTGGACATGGGCCATGGGGCATAGATCCATAGCTGAGACTTGGTTCAGCTGATGGGTTCTAGTCAGCCATTGCTGCTGGCTTCATCCTATAGGACAGAATAGTAGGAGAATCTAAAGACCTCCTGCATCAAGATTGGTGGTGATACCAATCTTGCTTTTAGTCTAAGGGCTTTTTATCTGGGATCCCACAAGCAGTGACTGGGGTGATGTGTCTGCTCGTTAGTTCTTTAATTTCTTAACTTATTCGACAATTATTTTTTACAGAGTGGTTGGATGGGTTAAAAACTCTATTAAGGAACTGATTGTGACATGAGGCTTCTCCTAGACCTCCAGGAGTGTATGCCACCAGGATCTGACCTTTGGGACATCCATGTGGCAGAGAACATTGGGCAAGAGAGATCCTATTACAGCCCAAGAAATCTCCAGGGATAGAGAGCTTAACTTGGTGACAAGGGGTGACAAGCAATTGGACCCAAGGCACAATTTACATTGCATTATCAAGGGGAAGGGTTACATATTGGTTAAAAAAGAAAACCACTCCTCAATTACTTTTGGAACTGCCACAGCATAGAGTGAAGAAAAGTTGCTGAAGCAAGAATTAGAAAACTAGTCTTGACTCTGCCAATGACTTATGCTTTATGCCTTGTGCCTAGTAGATACTCAGTAGACATTTGTTGAGTATTATATTAAGGAAAAGCTTGGGCAAGATACTTAACTTCTCTGGGTCTCATTTTCTGTAAAGAGTAAATGATTTTAAATCACACGATCTCAAAAGTCCATTGCAACTTTAAGTCTGTGACTGATTCTTTTTGTAGTAAGACACATGGAGGAGAGAAATATCACAGATGATATCTGGCGATGAAGGCATTCTTTTAATCAACTTTATAAGTAGTTGGATAATAGGTACCTGAGGACTTTCAGAAACACCAAAGTTCCCAGCAAGGATTCAAGGGTTGCCACAGTCAGAAGTTGGCTGTGTTAATTTAGCCCAGTGTGAGAGGCAGAGTTCATAGCTCAGAGTGGGGATTAGACTCTGAGTTTAAATCCTGGTCCTGCCACTTATTACTATGCCTTTGGGCAACTGTCTTCCCGTAAGCCTCAGTTTATGTAATGTGGTGATAGCAACACGCCTTTCCTCATACTGTCGCTGGAAGGGTTGAATGAAAATGGTGAAAAACACTTGGCAGAGTACCAAGCATGGACTGGAGGCCAAGCACATGTCTGGGGGAACAGACAAAAACATGTTTACTCTGTACCCAAAGTTGTCCAGAAGACTTAGCTAAACAATTAAAGCAATGTGTGCTCTCCGGGGTTCTCCAGCTACTCAAGAATGGGGAAGAACACCTCAAAGTATCTTTTATGAGGCATATGCATTAGGAATATCTGCGTTCATTTGTTCTGACTCCATAGTTATCAAATGATAGTGTGGATTTTCTTATTTCTGTGAGGGAATGCACTGACTGGCTGATGTGACCATTCCAGCCTGCTAAGTTTACCCTTTCTTATTATAAACCCAGGCGTTGGCATCCTGGTTATTTATCAGTCTTTTGGGAGTTTAGCAAGAGTTTATCACCCAGGGTTTGCCTTACTCTGGGAAGGAACCAGACCTGCTGAAATGAAGTTCCTGGCACAGCAAAGTAGGTGGAGGCACATTGTGGACCAAGGTCCTCACCCTAGTGGGATTGCCTGAGGGATATTTGTCTCTACTGGAAGACACTGAGACCAGGTGTGTGCCCTTTCACCCTCCATCTGCCTTTTCTAAAGTGAAAGGTAACCCACTGAGGCTGCTTGAGTTATGAAGACCCTAATAAACCCAGCCTAGGTGTTGGGTCTTGTCACCACTGGCTCCAGCCATTCAAATGCAAACTTAAGAATGTTCCATAAATGAAGCAGGAACTCTTACTTTGGACCATAGTTATAATCTCCTTGTATCAACTCTGTCAACTGGTTCTAAGCCAAAAGAATTGCATTTTACTATAATTATGTAATGAATACAGAAAACACGTGAAATATTAAACAAAACTGTAAACCTAGGAAGGATTGCAAATTCTGGGGCGATGATTTGGAAGGCACTACTTGAAGTTCTCTCTCACATCCCTCATTTTATTTAATCCTCACAAGTCTCCTGCCAGGAGGACTTAAAAGGAAAATATCCTCATTTTATAAATGAGGGATCTGAAGCTCAAAAAGGTTGGGAAATGCTTGCAAACTCTTTTTCTTAATAAAGGGCAGAACTGAAGTTAATCTCAGGTCTTCAGTGTCAAGCTTGGCCCTATTTGTCTTTGCATTATACTTTTGAAGCTCTCTTGTACAAGTGTGTATTGAAATATGCTGGAGGCGTTTTTGTGAGTTTTATGAAAATATCAGAGGAAGAATTAAGAAGATCCTTTTTGCTTCTGTAAAAAGAGAGTGGAAATAGAGAAGGCTGTGGTGGTGGTGTAAGGAAAAGGCAAAAGATATATTTTAGCATGTCCTCAGCAAGGTTGAGTTTATTGTACTACCCAATATCCTGAGATGCCTTAAGGTTCATAAATGTCCCTCTTGCTTTGCTTAGTTCTTCAGGTAAAATTCATTCAGAAGGCGAATTAAATAAAGAAAGCTTAACACATGCTTACACGTTGATTTTTATTACTTTTGTAGGTTAGTATGAAACAGCAAATTGCCACCATAGGTCCTCTTACACACTCTTCTTAATTAGCAGGTGACAACCTTATTCCAAAACAAGTTTCCGATTTCACCCACAAGAATCCTGCAAGCACACATTCTGCAATAGCATGGTTTCATGTGTCATAAAATCAGTGATATGCTCATGGGAGAACTGGTATAGGTTTATACAAAAATTTCCCTCCCACCCCTACCAATTGTGAAAGAATGAATGCATTTCAAATCGGTTGCTGCCTCCAGCAATGCAGACATGCTCGCGAGGCTGGGCTATTCAAGTCCCACGTTCATCATATCAGGTGGATGGTGGCTGAGAGGGAGATGCCTCAAACACGCTGGGAGAAGCCTTATAAGGACACCATAACAGCCGGCCCCTGTGTGTGTTCAGCACTGTCCATTGTAATTATGGGAGCGGATTCCAAGTGCAAGCTTTGGATCCAACAAACTGTGTAGGTGCAATTAAGGAAGTATTGGCTCTCCAAATCCTGGTGTTGGCTTCTGGAGCCCTTGCTTGCCAGGATGGAATTTATTAAAAAAAAAAAAAAAAAAAAAAGAGCGCCCTGCACATAATATAGCACAGTGCAGCTTTTTCTCTGGGTTAGAAAAACCCAGTAGGGAGTTGAGTATTCCAGATTTGCTGGTGAGCAATGCATGTGGTCAGTGCTCTGGAAAACAGAGAGGCAATTTTTTTTAATGAGCGATCATTTTTTCCTCAGAAAAATTCCTGGAGGGGTGTTCTGTGGCTGTGGGTCCCTCTGTGCCACTGCAAGGGTGTTTTCACTGGTGCTGTGCATAGAAGCCACGTATAGCTCATCTGCTGCCTGGATCTTTGGGTGTCTACATGTACTCCCCCTAATTCAGGTCAAAACTGTGCTTTTGTGGCGGACAGATCAACATTTAATGCATGTTGAAGACTCGAAGAGAAGGTTCCTTGTCCTGTGGGAACAGAACTGAATAATCTTCACTAACCATTATTATTATTATTATTTTGAGACAGAGCGTTGTCCTGTCACCCAGGCTGGAATGCAGTGGTGTGCTCTTGGCCCACTGCAACCTCTGCCTCCTGGGTTCAAGCAATTCTCCTGCCTCAGCCTCCCAAGGAGCTGGGATTACAGGTGCCCGCCACCACACCTGGCTAATTTTTATATTTTTAGTAGAGAAGGGGTTTCACCATGTTGACCAGGTCCTGAATTCCTGACCTCAGGTGATCCACCTGCCTTGACCTCCCAAAGTGCTGGGATTATAGGTGAGAGCCACTGTGCCCGGCCCCATGATTTCTTTTTGGTGCTTTATCTGCATTTGTTTATTGAACCAATCCGTATTTACTGAGCACCTGCTGTATGCAACAACAAAAATAATAGCAACAACAATAATCACAACAGTACAAAAGTCTCCTAATCTTTAAATGCTTCCAATATTTCAGGCAGAATTCCAAGTGCTGGACACACATTATGTCATTTAATCCGTGTAGCAAAATGCTAATCTCCACTCCACAGACAAGGAAAGCAATGGTGAAGCACAGCCTCGGATGACACAGGAACTACACAGCTGACTTAGACACAGATGTCACCTTCAGGGAGACTCTAATTCCTCAAGTCTTTATTGAGCACCTATTATGTTCCAAGTGCTTGTCCATTTACTGGAGATATGGGACTCCTGTGAGACAGCAAAGTCCCTGACCTCAAGGAATTTCCTTTTTAAGACAATATGACATGTGCAGAAGCAAGCTGTTTCAGTGAGCTAAGGCTGCTACAATAAAACATCATTGACTTGGGGCTTACACAGGGAAGATTTATTTCTCCTAGTTCTAGAAGCTGGCAAATCCCACCATCTGGTTGCCAGCTGATTCAGTGTGTGGTGAGGGCTCTCTCCCTGGCTTGCAGGTGGCCGCCTTCTTGCTGTGTCCTCATGAAATAGAGAGAAAGAGTTCTGGTTCCTTCCTCTTCCTGTGTGGACACTAATCCCATCATGGTGTTCCTACCCTCCTGACCCCAACTAAACCGAGTAGGGGAGGCAGAATTTGACCTCTTCCCTCTTAGTGTTTTTGGCTAGTACTGAGAGTTAAATTGAGAAAAAACAATTAATGGGAGAAAAGCATATAAATGTATTTAATATAAGCTTTATGTGACTCAGGAGCCCTCATGAGGAACTGACAACCCAAAGAAGCAGTTAGAGTTGAATACTTACATACTGAACTGGGCAAAGAGTAGTAAATTACGGAAACATTATAGGACAAAGGGGCTTGGGCTAGGGCAATTGATGGTGGAAAAGTAACTTGGAGGGTTTATCTGAATATGATTTGTACAGAATTCTCCTGGCCTTGACTCAGCATCTTGTGACCAGAACATTATTTTCCTTCCAGTATAGGGAGGACATTTTTTCCCATGAGAGTTTTATCTTCTACTTTTAGGAAGAAGGGGAGGCCAGAGTGCCACCCTTCTTGCATCTGCTGTTTTCTTTTTTTTGGAGACAGAGTCTCACTGTGTCACCCAGGCTGGAGTGCAGTGGCGTGATCTCGGCTCGTTGCAATCTCTGTGTCCCAGGCTCAAGCGATTCTTCTGCCTCAGCCTCCCCAGTAGCTGGGATTACAGGCATGTGCCACCATGCCTGGCTAATTTTTGTATTTTTAGTAGAGACGGGCTTTCACCATGTTGGCCAAGCTGATCTCAAACTCCTGACCTCAGGTAATCCACCTGCCTTGGCCTCCCAAAGTGTTGAGATTACAGGCGTGAGCCATTGCACCTGGCTGCATTTGCTGTTTTCTTAAGTGCATTTAGCTCAAAATAATCCTCTTACCAAGTGGCGTATTCTTGCACCCTTCACTACTTATCTCTCAAAGTTCCCACCTCCTAATACCACCACACTGAGATTGGGATTTCAACATTTGAATTTTGAGGAGGACACAAATATTCAATCTGTAAAACAATTCTACTATTAAATGACTCAAAACCTAGTCATCTTGCATGCAAACCACGTCTCAAACCACATTTGTCAAAAGCAGTGTGCGTAATTCAGATGCCTGTCTCCCGAGCATAGCTCAGTAGCTCTCCAGAACCTTCCTTCTTGCCCCTGTCTGTTGACTTTCTATCCAGCCTCTTTGAGATCCTAGATTTAGAATACTGTTACTTTCTTTCATCAATACATTTTAATTTTTAGAGTATAACACTTACATATCTTTTGGTAAAGATATTCCCAAGTATTTTATTCTTTCAGATGCTATTATAAATGGAATTGTTTTCTTAATTTTATTTTCAGATTGTTCATTGCCAGTGTGTAGGAATAGTTTCATTTTTATAGATTGGGTAGTACAGAAAATCCTGGCCAGGCATGGTAGCTCGCAGTTGTGATCCTAGCACTTTGGGAAGCTGAGGCGGGAGAATTGTTTGAGTCCAGGAGTTCAAGACCAGCTGGGGCAACATAGCAAGACCTCATCTCTATAAAAAATTTAAAATTTAGCTGGGCATGGTGGCACATGCCTGTAGTCCCAGTTGCTTGGGAGGCTGAGGTGGGAGGATTGCTTGAACCTGGGAGATCAAGGCTTCAGTGAGTCATGATTGTGCCACACTGTACTCGTCTTAGGCAACAGAGCAAGACCCTGTCTTCAAAAGAAAAGAAAAAAGAATTCTGTAAACTCAACAAGAACATTTATTAGTTTTAATTGGTTTTGCTGGATTCCTTAGGATTTCCTATATACAAAGTCATGTAATCTATGAATAAATATAGTTTTCTTTCCAATATTGGTGCCTTTTATCATTTTATTACCTAATATCTCTGGCTTGAATCTCCAATATAATGTTGAATTTAAATGGTGAGAATACACATCTTTATCTAGTTCCTGACTTTAATGGAATAACTTCCAGTCTTTCACTGTTAAGTATGATGTTAGCTGTGGACTTTTCATAGATGCTCTTTATCTGGATAAAGAAATTCCTTTCTATTCCAAGTTGCTCAAGTATTTCTCCCATAAAAAGTGTTGAATTTTGTCAAATTCTTTTTCTGTGTATATTAAGCTGGTCATGTGGTCTGGTTTTTTTATTCTATTGATACAGTATATTACATTCATTCATTTCTGGATATTAAACCAACCTTGTATCCCCAGAAAAAATTCCAGTAGGTTATGGCATATTACTCTTTTTATGTGTTGCCAGATGCAGTTTACTATTATTTTATTGAGGATTTTTTCATCCATATTCATAAGGGATATTAATCTGTAGTTTTTTGTTTTTCTTGTGTATCTTTGACCGGTTTTGGTATCAGGATAATCTTCTTTAGAGGGTTCTAGTCTTCATCCTTTATTTCTCTCCGTTCTAGCTTCCCTAGGTCTCCAGGAAATCTTAAATTCTTATTTGTGAATATCTGCGGGTGGTGTCTGATACAGGCACCTTTGCAGGAAATCCATGTGTCAATGCCCCAAAGTTCAACCTGGAATTGCTCTGTAGCCACTCTGTAGCACTTTGTAGATTGATCTCAATAGAGGATGAGCCTTTGCTGATTTTCTCCTCCAATGAATATCTGGTCTTAAAACTAATCTGCACATGAAAATTTCCTGGGAAGCTTTTAGAAAATAAAACATTTTTTTTCCAGACTTTTAGAATCTTTGGAAATGGTGCTCAGGAATCTGTATTTTAAAAATCTCCCCAGGTGATTCTGATGATTGTCCAGGTTTGCACTCACTGTTATTGAACATGGAGTCAGAACCAGGGCAGGTCTTCTCTGCTGGGCTCTGAACACAACGCATAATCAGTCAATGCTCTCATCTTCCTTGATCTGTGGTTTGTGAACTTTTAAAAACTTGATTCATATCATCAGGTGCATTTTGCATCCTGACTCAGGACACAGTGTGTGTGTGTGTGTGTGTGTTAACGGAAACAAAAATTTTATGCAGTAACACCTACCCTTATAGAAAATGCGTTCAGATTTTTTTCTTTGCTATTCTGTCTCATTTGTTCATTAAAAAAAATTGACCAAACCCACAAATGAATTTCACAACTCACTAACAGATGTTGACTCACAGTTTGAAAAGCAGTGTCTTAGAATGCATCTCAGATGCCTTGGCATTTCCTTTAGTCACTTTAGTTCTGAAAGCCTCAGTTTCCTCTTCTGTAAAATCAGGTGGTTATTAGGTCTGATAATCTCTAAGCTCTTGCATTCTGTATATTTGTTGAGTAGTAAGTGTCTCTTTAGTTGTTTGTTGGTTGTCTATTCTCTTACACTTGATTAATATGTTGTGCTTTCCAGTCTATCATTGGTTTAATCTCCGTACCCACTCCCAGTACCCCGTGTTCCTTTTAAACTAGAAAGGCCAGAACTGGCTCCAACAGATGTAGCATGTACCAACTTATAATTCAATAAAATCCATCATCACTTTTATCTGCTCTTTGCTCTTTTTGAAGCATTAATAACAGAAAAGAAACCACTTATTAGCATGCACAAGTAATGTTCTCTTCATTCAATCATTCAACAAGTATTTATTGGGTCCCTGCAATATGTGTAATAATCTATGTGTGTTGGGCAAATGGAGTAGTCTTGAGCAATTCCTTCTATTGGTGAATGCTTTTTTAAAAATTCACATATGGAGATGGAAGAAAGAATGAGGGCAGGTAGAGGTTATCACATTGTGTTTTCATTGTGTAATGAACTTTTAGTCTTTTTGCCAAAACAGATGGTAGAAAGGGCATGATGAGGCTGTAAATTGTATAGTCTATCAGTGGGAAGGTGCCATCTCAAATTTTAGCTTGTTTTCCAGTAAAGACAGTCTCACAAATGTTCCTAGGTTCTAGTGCTGGGATTTTTTTTTAACTGCAAGTGGCTGAAATCCCAACTCAAACTGGCTTAAGCCATATATGAAATTTTTTGATTCACATCCCAGAAAAGTTCAGGGTACCGGCTAAATTCAGGGTATGGTTGATACTACAGGGACTTGGTGTCCTCCTATTTCTTGGTTCTGTCTTCTGCTGAATTGACTTCATCCAATCTGGTTGTCCCCAGCAGCTACATGTTCTCAAGATGACAACTCTAAACCTAACAAGCTCTTGGCACTGAGGTGAAGAGTACCTGCTGCTCTCCTTGCATTTTCACTTAGAAATGACACTGAACCTCCCTGGTGGGTTCCCTTACCTGTTCCTGAACCAATTGTGGTGGCCTGGAAAATGCAATGTGCTGATGGGCATGGGCCTGGGTCATGTATCACATCCAAAAGTGGATGTGGGATTCCCTCTAGACCACGTGGCCTGATTGAATGGACAATGGATGCCCAGTGAAAACTGGGGACTATTGCTGAAGAAGGAGATATGACTGCCAGGAAGGACATATCCATCAATTCGGAGCCATAGTGTTTTGAGACAAGAAGAGGCCTAGTGTAGTGCCCTCAATTTACAACACGAAAAACAGGATTGTAAAAGGAGAAGTGACTTATATAAGGCCTTTCCCCCTTCATGACTTTGGCTTTGAGCTATTCATTCATTCATGTATTCATTTAACAAATATTTATTAAGAATATATCAAGTGCCAGATACTGTCCTAGGTGCTTGGGATCAATCAGTAATAAATACAAAGATCCTTATCTTTGCGTTGCTCCCATTCTAGCTTGGGTAAGGAAGGTAGGGAGTGCTTAAGGAGATACAATTTTATATACAGTGGTCTAGACAAGACTTGAGAAAATGATAGTTTAGCAAACACTTGAAAAAGAGGAGAGAAGTTGGCCAGGTAGATACCTTGGGGAAGAGCAGGTCAGAGAGAGAACATCACCATTCAAAGACCCAAAGGTGGGAGTGTGCCTAACTTAGCCAAGGAAAAGCAAATAGGCCAATGTGACTGGAGTGGAATGAGGAAGGCGGAAAGAGGCAGAATATGGAGGATGGAGAGGTGAGGAAGAAGGAAGATCATATAGGACTTTGAGGACTTTAGCTTTTACTCTGATAGAAATAGGGAACCATAGTAGGGGTTTGAGCGGATGAGTGCCATCGTCTGACATGTAACAACTCTGGTTGTTTTGATGGCAACTTGGGAGCAAATGTATAAGTAGAGGGATGACATAGGGGTTATCACAATAATCAAGGCAAGAGTCAAGATTGTCTTAGACCAACTTCACTGCAGGCAGTGAGACGTGGTCAGGTTCTGGATGTGCTTTGGAAGGGTGAGCCAAAGGGAGGTTTCAGGACAGATTGGATGTAAAGTAGGAGAGGAAGGGAAGAGTCAAGGATGAGACCAAAGCTTTTGGCCTGATCAAGTAGAAGGATGGAGTTGTCATCACCTGAAATGGGGAGGGCTGGTTTGGCAGAGAGATCAGTGATTCAGTTTTGTGCATGTTATGTTTGAGATGTTTATCAGACACCTACGTGGAAGTATAAGAGGCAGTTGAAAAATGAAGTCTGGAGTTTGGAAGATGAGTCTTGAGGAATATTATGGAATTTGTCCATAATATGTTCACTAACTATCATTTAGTTTAGAACACCTGTCTAAAGTCCTATCTAGACCACCCTGTATAAAATTGTATCTCCTTAAGTATCTTCCAAACTCCAGACTTCATTTTCATGATTCTAAACATCACATATGAAGGATATGAAAACGTCATTCATATGTGATGTTTAGATCTATGAGGCTAGATGAGATCGCTGTTACAGTAGTCATAGGTAGAGCAGAAAAGCAGGCTAAAGACTGATTCCACTAACATGGGGGCACACTAATGTGAAAAGTCAAGAGAAAAGAATTGGAAAAGGAGGCTGCGATGGGGAAAAGTGGGTCAGAAGGAAAACCAAGGCATTATGGGGCCTGGATGCCAAATGGAAAAGTGTGTCATGGAAGAAAGAGTGATCAGCTGGTTAAAATGATTTTTATAGGTCAAATAAAATGGGGACTGAGAATGGAACCATTGATTTAGCAATGTATAGATGACCTTAGTAAGGGCATTTTGGTTGAGAAGGTGAGGCAGCCTAATTGGAGAATTTAAGAAAGAATAGAAAGTTTAGAGATAGTAAGTTGGCTAAAAGATTAATCATTTATTTGCTTATGGGTTTGCAGTTTGGTCAGGGCTCAGCAGGGACTACTGTTCTTTGTTTCACATGGCAGAGATGACTTGGTCCTTTGCAGAAAAAGTTAATGGACTCTTGCACTTGGAGTGCCTCATCATAGAAATTTGACTAAATAATGTCACCCACCTACTCCCAATTCATTAGCAAAATTTTTAAATAAAATGGAGATGATTTCAGTGAATCCATTGTTGGTTGATGACACTGAGCACTGCCAGAGAATTCTATGTCTCCATCCTGGATGAGAGGCTACCTTCTGGGATCTTGATCCCCTGGAATACTGATGAGCTTTGAGCAGACCAAAGCGTTTGACTAAAGTGACAATTAAGATGTGTGAATGGCCACCCTTCTCCTAAAATGCACTGAATTAAAAAAAAAAAATCAGTTGTAAGCCTTTCTCCCTAAATTTCTGTTAAGCCCCTGACAGTTGGTATCTGTTATTTGCCAGGGCATGTTCAAAGGATCAGGTAGCAGCAAACGAAGGCAGAGCTCTGGGGAGTGGCCCCTTCTGAGAGGCCTGGCTTTGCGGTTGTGCTGCTCATGGTGGTTTTCATGACACCCACACAGTGGCGTCATGGTTTCTGCTAGTCATTTTGCTCATGCCTTGTAAGTTGGGCTCTGCTCTGATCGATGTTTCTAAAACCCTGGCCTGTATTAGGTTTGAGCTTCATTGATGGCAAGACAGAGAAAAAGAGTACAAACTTGAGGGTCAGAGAGACATTTGTTCAAACCCTCAGCTCACTCACTCACTAGACAATTGTCTTTCACAAATTCTAGAATCTTTCTGAGCCTTGGTGTCTGCATCTATAAAACAGGGTTAATACCTCCAAATTGTCTTCTCAACTTCATAAACTATTAAGCACTTGCCTATGTTAACTGTTACTGTGGTATCTAATAATACAGGTGTGTCTCCTATTTCTATGGACTCTTTTAAAATATGCATGCACCCCCCCACCCAACACATACACACACACACACACACACACACACACACTCTCTCTCTCTCTCTCTCTCTCTCTCTCTCTCTCTCTCTCTCTCTCTCTCTGTCAATACTGGGAATGAACCAAAATAATTTTAACTTTGAACTATTTCCTTCTTGGTCGAATGAGTCATTGCCCATTATCTTCATGATACAATAATGCAAAATGCCACTAAAAGGAGTCGGTGTTTATTTCAGTGGACGATTAACCCTTCAGGTATGATTTTCTTTGTGTTGCTATTGAATTGTACATTAATTTTAAATTAAGGAAATATTTAAAAGGTAATAGCCAAGAGAACAAAAATGCTCTGTTAGTCCCATGGCAGTCATGGGAACTCCTGGCAGACCTGAATGGGATGACTGTGTAGTTACAAGCTGTGGGTCGCTGTTTGTGCAAGCACTTACCAGGTGCCTGTTTACATCTGACTGTAATGAAGGCCTGGCCCCTTCCCCAGAGGGTCATGGCCTGCAGGAGGAAGTCACACCAACATGGTTGCAGAGCTGAGTCCAGGTACAGAGTCCTGGATGCTGGTTTTAAATATACCATCTTTGTTTTCTTTCTTTTCTTCTTGGATTTCTTCTGCAGGGTTTTGATCACACCTTTTAGACATCATTAAAGGCTGTTCTTTGTCTCTACCTGAGATGCTTCCCCAGATGAGTGAGTTTAGCTTTAACTTCCATCTCTGAATCCACAGCTTCAAGAGGGAATTTTCTAAAAAGACAAATCTGATTATGTTTCTTCCCTGTTTAATATTTCTCCCTGGCTACGGCAGTTTTACTTTGTAATTTAATTGTTATTTTAGTTAAAGTTATACATTAACATAGTTTTTTAAAAGGCAAAGAGTGGTACTAGTTTATAAGGAAAAACAATTGCCTCCATCCTGTTCTTCCCTAAGCCCAGGAGGAGATATTTTTCACTCTCCCACAGCTTCTTCTCATGCTTCCCAACACACACTTACACTCTGTGGTTGGCAGAATAGTCGTCCTTCCTGACCCAAAGGTATCCACGTCCTAAATCTCACAACCTGCGAATATGTTCGTTTATATCCAAAACCAGTGGAATCACAGCTGCTCATCAGTTGACTTTAAAACAGGGAGACTATCCAGGATTATCTGGATGGGGCCAATATGATCATAAGGGGCCTTAAAAGTGGAAGAAGAAAACAGAAGTTACAACTTAGACTTGATACATCATCACTGGCTCTTTGCCATGAGTCAAGCAATGTGAGCAACCTCCAGCAGTTCAAAGAGCAAAGAAACGGTTTCTCCCCAGAGTCTCCAGAAAGACACAGGACCCTACTGACCCCTTGATTTTGCCTGGATGCTTACTCCAGTGAGACCTGTGTTAGACTTCTAAACTGAAGAACACTGAGATAAATTTGTGTTGTTGTAAGCTACTAAATTGTTGGTAATTTGTTATGGCAGTGATATAAAGTTAATATACACTTCAATTTCTTGATTTTTTTCTTTTTAGTTCTGATTGTCTATTGACCTGTTGTTGTTGAAGGCAAAGATGTAACTTACACATGCCCTCTTTCCACCCTTCCACCATTTCTTTCCTTCCATCCTCCCTGATAGTTAACATCATATTTTAGTTAGAATATTTAATGTGAAATATTTTGCTGTAGTATGTATTTTGAGCTGAGTCATATAGTGTACTATGATTATGTTTCTTTTCTTGTACAGCTTTTTCTTTTCCCTGCAGCTAATAATTATCTTCTTGGTTTTCTTAGTCTTTCAGTGCTTACTACTAATATAACCTCAAACATTTCATTAGAAGTGTAAATATTCTCTCAATATGTTAAAACTAATCAGCTGATCTCTCAGTTGTATCTTTTATTGTGGAGACATTTTTTGTTGCTCTCTATTCTTAAATTCCAACCCTGAATGTCTGTTCACTAGGTTTGCTATGTGATGGCGACCCGTATCTCCTTAATCAGCCATGCCAGGGATTCTCCTTCTGTGTTAGGGCCTCTGCTTCTTGGGTCCCATTTTTTCTTCCTACTCTGTGGCTGTCCTAATTTTTTCTTTTCTTTTTTTTTAAAAGGAGTACATGCTCTAAAGCTTCCTAAAGGACGCATGAGAGATCTGTTTTAGGAATGAATGTTCTCAAAATATCTTTATTTTACCCTTAAACTTAATTGCTAGGCTGGAAATGGAATTCTAGGTTGGAAATCATCTTTCCTCAGAAATTTGAAAGCTTTGTCCCCATCTAGTAGTTTGAGAATCCTGAGGCTTGAGTTTTTAAAAATAATTTTCTCTCTTCAATCCTTTCTTCTGGAACATACCTATTTTCTAGGATGTTGGATCACCTAGAATTATGCTCTTATTTTATTTTCTCTTTATTTCCTAACTTGCTAGTTCTTTCTTCTTCTTCATTAACTATGTCTTCCAGAGTTTTTATTGAATCTTTTGTTTGTTCTTGTTTTATGTCAACTCCTTTTACATAACCTCTGATTGTTATTTCATGGGCAAAATAATTTCTTTTGCCTTTCTGAGGATAGCAATTGCAGTGTTCTTTTATTTAAAAACATTACTTTGATTTCCCACATGTTTATTTTTAAATTATGTTTGCTTTGATTTCCTTAAGATATTCCTTAAATTTATTGTGCCCCTTGATTGTTTATATTTAAGACTGGTGTGTGTGTGTTGTCCATTAGTACATTGACTATAGGTTGATTCAGCTGTATCCTTTGGGAACCCTAAACCTTCAGCACTTCTGAATTTTTCTGTCAGAATGGCTGATTTTCCAGAGAGGTGGCCTCCCATCTTCTACCTGGGAGGCAGGCATATTGCTGTCAGATGTTTTCATTGCTGAGTGATGGAATGTAGCTGCAGTTCTCGCTGCTCACTATGTAACTGCCAGTTATTTTTTTATAGCCAATATGTGACTGCTCCATAAAGATTCCCCTTGGATCTTTTTAAAAACTATTTCTGTGCATCCTTTTCCAGGTATCAGATGCTTTTGCCTTCAGTAGTGGGGACCTGTGTCCTTTTAGAGAACTCCCTTAGGATACCAGAGCATTTTGCTGATACATGCAGAGTTGCAGTTCCTGGGAGTTTACACTGGCCCTCCCCCAATGCTGGACAGCCCTTGACCAGTGATTCTGAGGGTGGGAATCTGAATTCCCAACAACTTTGACTAGGGATGGGACAGCTCTGAAGCTTTGCTTAGCTCTAGGGTTTGGTGAGGCTTTTCCTGAAGTTTCCCCCTTGTCCTGCTTCCTGTGCCTCATTACTTGTCTTCCCAAAACCTTGATATACTGCTTGTCTTTATCTCAGGCACTTCTCTGGGAAGCCAATCTAAGACATTCCATTTTCAGTATAGTACCCATGCTTGAAGTCACTCTTCAGGAAGTCTGATTCTAAATATCTGACAGCCTGTCAAGGAGAAGAAAAGTTACGCTTAGAATGTGTAGCTCCTGTGGATAGATCTTAGATCTTGGATAGAACTTATCAGGAGGCAGAGTTCAGTTCATTAGAAGACTTCCTACTTATTTCCTATAGTAGTAAGTTCTCAATCCCTGGAGGAACACAGCAGAAGCTATATGCTTGCTTGATGAGGTGTTTAAAGATAGGGATTCAAACAATTCATGGGGAGGCTGACCTCAGATTTTGTGGCATTTGTATTTTAACATAGGACCTCCGTAATGAAATCATAGATATGTAGCAACAGAAAACCCTAATTGAATGAGCAAATTTTTAATTCTAAAGTTTTGTTTCAGTACCACGTGGTGCTTTTGAGACTCTGAGCACAATTAGAGCCTGTAAGATTTTTAGAGAGGTGCCCCTGTGTTAATTTCCCAGCACCAATTATGGCTTGATTAAAAGAGTGCCTAAACAATTGCAGTACAAATGCATTGACAGCAAATGCTTTGTGTGTTCTTGGCATTTCTGTGCCTCACTTTCATTACCAAGAGTGCAAGTCAGAATTACACATTCACACGCCTCCAGAATCACGTGCCTGTTGCTCATTGTTCCCGGGATCTGTTTGTCATCTCCCCACTGTCAGTGTACACACACCAAACACAGTTTGCTGATTCAGCCCCATGATTCCATTTGCAGCTCTCTAACCCAACAATGGGCCATTGTTTTCCACTCTGAAGATGGCCAGGCTGGGCTGAAAGGCAGAGTGCTGGTGATTTTATTTTGTAGAGTTGTGAAGACTAAAGGCTTGCCTCTCTGTCAATACAGATTGAGACTTGAAACTCAAGGTCAGGGGCAGGGATACTATTGTCTCCCTCACCTCAAGTTGTCCCCATGGCTGTTGAGACATTTAAGCAGGAGAAGTAATTCTGTCAGCACATGGAGGTATTTGGGCATTTGTTACTCAGGTTTTTGAAAACTTGGGCCAAGGAAACACAAATAACACAGTCCTTTTAACCTTTACATGAGAAGAGGTTTCTCTTTCAGAAAATAAATATTACTATCTCCACCTCCCTTCTTTTTTTTTTTTTTTACATTACAAAACAGCATGACAATACCTCTAAACGAGCAAGCAAATAAACAGAGAGTGGGGAAGCTAAGGTTTCATCTGTGTTGGCTGACTCAGGGGGCGCCAATACCAGGAGCATTTGCCCCAGTCCCTGCGCTAGATTCTGACTCTGGACACCCACACTAAGGAAGTGTCTGTGATGGACAGCTTCTAAGGTGATCTTAGTGATGCTACCTCCTGGTGATCATTCCTTTGTATAAATGCTTTCCTCTTGAGTGTGAGCAGTACCTTTGACTTGCTTGAATATGGCAAAGGTGGCTGACTGTCACTCCTGTGGGTGAGTTACATTGTGCAAGATTTGTGTGGGCATATGAGAGCTAGAGACTCAGGCTAGAGACAGAGAAATACCAAAGAGGCCACTGTAGCTGGGAGCAGGTAAGGAAAGTGGGGGGAATGGTGAGGGACGAAGGCAGGTGAGACCTGATGCTAACAACTTTGGATTCAAGGAAGCCTGTATCTCAAATGGTGGTGGCCCTGATGAAGTAAGTGACCTTGCTGAGGAAGCCCATTGGTAAGGGACTGCAGGCAGCCTCTAGGACCTGAGAGTGGCTTCTAGCTAACATCCAGCAGAAAGTCAGGATGCTCATCCTTAAGGAAATTAATTCTTCAAGCAACCTGAATGAACTGGGAACCAGATTCTTCCCCAGGCGACCTTCCAGATGAGAATATATCCTAGTGAGCACCTCAATTACAGCCTTATGAAACCCTGAGCAGAGAAGCTGTGCCCAGACTCAGAGCCACAGAAACTAAGGTAATAAATGAGTATAAGCTTATGGTGGTTTGTTATGCAACAATAGAAAATAAATATGCCACCTTTGATTCTTTTGTCATTTGTGAAGGGGTTTGTTTCCACATTTACCACTCTCTTTCCCTGACCCCACTTCATACCTTTTCTTAGCAGAGAGATGTTGAGATCGGAGGAATGTGAGATCTGGGAACTCCATTCACTTGCTTTCCAGTAACCTCCAAATGTGCTCGTGTCTCCTCCCATTCTTCCCACATTTTCTCCAAGCCTGGGTCAGCTCCTTCATGCCTTACTGGGCTCAAACCTCCAAGGCCACTCCAGGACCTTATATACCCTGGGGTCCTTGTACAGTCAGTTACTACCTCTCTACCGCTTCTTTCCTCAGCCTCTCTAGAAAGCTCATTCCCCCTTCTCTTAATCAAATAACAAACACATAGGACAATCGATGAATGAAACAACTTCTCTTGATCTTGCCACACTGTCAATGGGTAGTTTTTTCTTTCTCATTCTCTTCACTACAAAATTCTCTAAAAAGTAGATGCCATGTGTCAATTCTCCAACCTCATTTGTTTCGTCTCTCCCATGCTGTGACCTCCGTTTGTCTGTATCACTTCGCAGAACGCTCTTGGTAACAACAAGCATAGGTCTCTAGGTGCCGAATTCTCTTTTCAGTCCTTACCTTGGGTGAGGGGTCTGAGTCACTGGAAGCTTCCTTCCTGAGCGCTCCTCTGGCTCATGGGAAAGCACTCTCAGGGGTGGCCCAATGTGTAAAATAAAAGTTTCTTTGTGATTAACTAAGGAACTTACACTCCTAAATTGCGTCTACTGCATTTCTCTGGTATAGTTAATCCCTATGGAAATTTTTATAGGTGATTCATTAATTCTTAATTATCTACACTAAACCTTGTGGTGTTAATACAAGATTTTCCCCTAATATATTGTCTATTTTGTATCTCCTGCTATTAGGAAACTCTGTTAATTAAACATTTTAAACTTTGCAAATGATTCTTCACAGTTTTCTGTTTTCACAAGGGGAGAAAGAATAATTTGCTGAGGAAAAGGGGGAGAAAGACGGTGTATGAAAATAGGCCAGAAAAGAAAGAGATTACACTGACATTCAATTGTTGACAGATTGCTTATATCTAATAGTGTTATTTTTTCCAACTATCCTCTTGGCATATAATTTTATTCTATAGTTTCAGGGTTATTTTACTTAATTTTTTTGTTTTTAAAAATTTTTCTTTTTTGTCATTCTGCTTAATATTTTTATATTTAAGACAATTTATTTCAAGAGTTTATGCCTATGTAATTTTCTCAATCTAAATTTATTAATAAGCAAATACTTATCCCTTGCTATGTGTGTGACATTCTGTACATCTTGTGGGTGGGCATCATTAGTTCCAAGTTACGAATGAAGAAAAAGATCCAAAGAGCTCCAAGCTGGCAGACAGAGGCAGAATTCCAATCCAGATGTAACTCTTGTGGCGGAGTCAAGGCTGCTGCGTGTTTGGTTCAGGTTTTACTTTCACTAGGTACAGTGGAAGCCTACATTTCCCAGCATTCCTGGCAGTGAGCTTCTATCTCTGTGACTGTGTTCAAAGAAATGTAGGTGAAGTGATGTAAGGCACTTTCAGGGATGGTCTTTAGAAACATCCCATGCAATCTTCCAGACTCTTCCTACCCCCCCTCCCCGCTTTTGAAGTGACATTGAATGATGCAAATCCAAGATGGGACAGCTTGGATCCCTGAGGCACCACCTGGAGGAGAGATGAACAGGAGAGCTTTCCAAGCCTTACTGAATTTTGCATAAATGAGAAATAAATTATCATGTTTGACTGCTCAACAAATTTTGGTTATAACATCACTCCAATTCTAGTACCAATTTCTTAATGAAAGTAAGCAATTCTAGATATTATTTATCATATTAGTTGACTACAATTTCTGTTGCAGCGTCTAGAATTAAGGAAACTGATATTATTCTCTTTGATCAGGTGACATGAGCAGAGACCTGAATGAAGTAAGAATGTGAGCCATGCACATATCATGGGGAGAAGAGTTCCTTGCAGAGGGGACAGGAGGTGAGAGTGTGCTCCTAGTGACAGGAATAAGAAGAAGCCAATTTTGGCTGGAACAGAGTAAGCAAGGGGAGAATGGGCAGGAATGAAAGCAGGTAGGAACGGATCCTTTGAGACCTTACAGGCCCTGCTAACAACTTTGGTTTTAAGGAAGGCTACATCTCAAATGACTTGAGAATAATCAAAGTGACTGAATAGAAAAGATCAATAAAACTAGGAATTGGCTTTTTAGGATAGACAAAATTGACAAAACTCTACATAGACTAATGAAGAAAAAAGAGAGAAGACTCAGATAAATTATAAGTGAAAGAACATAACAACTGATACCACAAAAATACAAAGGACCTTGAACAATTATATGCCAATAAATTGGATAACCTATAAGTGGGTAAATTCTTAGAAACACACAATGTATCAAGACTAAATCATGAAGAAATAAAAAATCAAAACAGATCAATAGTGGATTTAATCAGTAATAAAATATCTCCCAACAAAAAGTTCAGGTCCTGGTGGCGTCACTGGTGAATTCTGCTAAACATTTGAGGAAGAATTAATGATAGTCCTTCTCAAACTCTTCAAAAAAAAAAAGAAGAAGAAGAGAAAGACAATATGTTCAAATCCAGTTTACAAAGTCAGTATAATCCAGGTACTAAAGCCAGCAAGGACAGTACAGAAGAAAAAATCACAGGTCAATATTCTTGAGGAACATAGATACGAGCATCCTCAACAAAATACTAGCAATTCAATGGCATGTTAAAAGGATCATACACAATAATGAAGTGGGATTTATCCCTGGGATACAAGGATAGTTCAACATATGTGTCTTGTTCTGTATTCTGTTGTTTGTAACAGAAATCCTGAAACTGGATAATTTATAAAGAAAATGAATTTATTTTTTACAGTTATGGAGGCTGAAAAGTCTAAGGTCAAGGAGCCACATCTGGTGAGGGCCTTCTTGCTGTTGGGGACTCTCTGCAGAGTCTCAGGGGAGCATATGGCATCACATGGTGAGGAAGCTGAGCATGCTCATTCACCTATCTTCCTCTTCTTCTAAAGCCACCAGTCCCACTCCCATGATTCCCAGTAATCTACTAACTCTTTATTAATTCATGAATGAATTAATCCATCTATAAGGACAGAGCCCTGATTCCCCAATCACCTGTTAAAAGCTCTACCTCTAAATACTGGCACATTGGGGATTAAGTTCCAATATGAGTTTTGGAGGGGTACTTGAGAAATATGGAAATAAACACATTTGATATACTGTATTAACAGAATAAAGATTAAAAAATCATGTGATCATGTTGTTAGATGCAGAAAAAGCATTTGACAAAATCTATTTTTATGATATAAATTATCAACTAATTAGGTGTAGGATACATGTAACTCAACATAATAAGGACATATAAAACAAGCCCACAGCTTATGTTACATCAGCAGTAAAAAGCTGAAGGCTTTCTCTCTAAGATCAGGAACAAGACAAGGATGTCCACTGTCACCACTGCTTTAAACATAATATACTGGAAGTACTAATCATAGCAATTAGGCAAGAGAAAGAAAAGCCATCTAAACTGGGAAAAAAGAAGTGAAATTGTTTCTGTTTGAAGATGACATGATCTTATATATAGAAAACCCTAGAAACTCCACCAAAAAACTTTGAGAAGCAATAAGCAAATTCAGGAAAGTTGCAGGATATAAAATCAACATGCAAAAACCAGTAGCATTTCTATACACTAACAACAAACTATCTGAAAAAAAATTCAAGAAAACAATTCCACTTAACAACAGCATTGTCTTAGTCCATTTAGTGTTGCTGTGAAAGAGTATTGGAGGCTGTGTAATTTATTTTAAAAATTTTTGTTTGGCTTACAATTCTGTAGGCTGTACAGTATGCATGGCATAGGCGTCTGCTGCTGGTGAGGGCCTCAGGCTGCTTCCACTCATGGCAGAAGGTGAAGGGGAGCTGGTGTGTGCTGAGATCACAGAACAAGAGAAGAAGCAAGAGAAAGGAGAGAGGAGAAGTCCCAGGCTCTTTTTAACAATAAGCTCTTGTGGGAACTAACAGAGTGAGCACTCACTTACCCTCCAGAGAGATTAATCTATTTATGAGGCATCTACCCCCTTGAGCCAAGCACCTCCGATTAGGTCCTACCTCCAACACTGGGGATCAAATTTCAATATGAGGTTTTGGGAGACAAACAAGCATCAAAAAATACAATACTTAGGAATACATTTAACCAAGGAGGTGAAAGTTTGTACACTGAAAACTGTAATGCATTCAAGAAAGAAACTGCAAAGGGTATACATAAATGGAAAGATATCCTGTGCTCATGCGTGTTTTTTTCTTAAATGGGCATTTGCAGCCATTGGCCGTCACTGTCATGGTTTGTCCGTAATGACCACAGTGGTTATTGTTCATTGAGCACCTACTCTGTGCAGGATTTGGAGCCTGCTTCTAGAGCCTGCGTTCTTAACCATTGTGCTTGCTGTCCTTGCCCCTGTTGGGCAGAGGCACTCAACAAATGATGGTTTGTATTTTTGAGGTTGTATGGAATGGAAAATTATTTGACGCCAGGAAACAAGTGTGTGGGGTGGAATTTAAAGTCAATCATTTATTCTTAGAAGTTAAGCCTCCTGGAAGCAGTTGGAGACACAGTTCCCATCAGCACCTACATAAGCCACGCTGTTCTCTCGGCCTCATCGTGTCCAGGAGGGAGCTGGCCATTCTCAGCAATGCTGTGTTGTCTCCGATGATACCAACTGACTGCCCTGGGAACCCCACAGCCTCCCCGACTCCAGCCTTATCTCTGAACAAAACACCCTCCTCCGCACATCAGCGAGCTGCTTGTGACGCTAGCTCCGCTCCTCAATCAGGCTCTATTCATCTGTGACCCTAGACGCGAGCAGAGGAGCGCGGGGCAGATCCTTCTTTCCACCTGAGTGGCTGCGATATGAAGCCTTGCTTTGGAACACTGGGGCGCCCTGAGCGTCTCTGTGCTCCCTGGGCCCTGCACCGCTGCGTGAAAGGCCCTTCTTGTTCTGCGAGCGGCCGACTGTGAGATAACCACCAAGGTGCTTTTCATGTGGCTGCATCCAGGCGCTCCCATCTGCATTGTAATCGCCAAGTTAAAGGTAACTCGATAGGCAGATAGGCCAGGAGCCTGGAACTCGGGCCTATAGCCCTTTATCCCTACTTTAAAAAAATTAGGATGGAAGTAGCTTTAATTGTTAAATTCCCTCTGCTTTCTTAAATATCTCAGTATGCAATTTGGCAAGCAGCTAAGTTTATTTCTTAGTTGGAGAGAAACCAAAGCCCCTGAAATTTGAGTCATTTGCTTATGTCCTATTATTCCAGAATCATCTCCTCATAGTCATGGCTTCACAGTTGATTCAATAAGGCATGGGATGAAGATCACAGGATGCCTTGTTATTATCTTACTGTGCAGTTCCTGCCTTCTGCCATGCTCTGTTCACTCCTAGAAATAGCCAGGAACCAGTCAGGGATAAGGGAATGTGCAAGAATTCCCGAAGAGACTGAAGGATATAGTAATAGTAATACATACATTGCTTTTTACCTTACTTTGGACGTGGATGTTCCCAGCAAGAAATGACTGACATGGGAAAACTTGACGGGGTGAATGTGAAGAGTCACATGCCTCTCTAAGATTCCATCCTCCAGTCTGCAATGGTAAGGGTGTGACCAGAGAGTCTCTGCTATGCTGAGAATGGAAAATTATCTGAGGCCTATTTTCAACAGTCCTGCAGGCCAGCGTCTGGAAAAGAGCATGCATCCTTCAATGGTCACATTGGCACCTAGGTTTGCTGATCATCCTGGCTTGCCTGGGGATGAAGGAATTTCTGGGATGCTAATCTCAAGACTGTACTGGGCAAATCTGGACACAAGATTTTAAATCATCATAGGCAATTTTACCCTATCTTTCTAAATACATTTATTAGTAAAAACTGCAGGATTTGTGTAACATGCAAACACCTGTGCTTTATTAGTGGTTACTGAGTGTATCTTTCAGACTGTGGGGAATTTTCAACAGAAATAATAGTGGCTCCATTGTAAGATGCTAGAACCGTGGTTCTCACAGTGACTAGGAGTGAGTCAGACATTACTATTTGGGGTCTAGGATGTCAAGTGTCCTAAAAGAAGGATTTCATCCAAAACTCTGGTAGCATCCACAGTTTCATCTGCTGAGGAATGCTGGCTGTCACCAGGTTTCTCCCCCTGCCTCTGATCTTAATCCTCTGTTGGTTGGCAGTCCAGCCCATTGACTGAACCTAGCCATTCTTGGTGGTGTGAGGGTATGGAGGGGTGGAAGCTGCTCTGTTAAGAGAGGTGGCACTTTTACATTTACTCATTCATTTATTTTAGGAAATGTTTATTGAGCACTTACTATGTGCTCTGGGAATAAAGGGCAAATAAGACATGGTTTCTTCCCCATGGAGCTTATACTCAGGCAAGAAATGCACCACACAAAAAAACTGATGACTGCTAAGAAAGAAGAAATTGAGGGTGATGAGGAGCATAAAACAGGGCAACTCTCCTCATCCAGGAAGTGAGCAAGAAAGAACAAATGAAATGACTGCTTCTGTGGCTCTTCTTGAATGGCTAAGAGGCATCTCACAGTGAACAGGTCCAAAATAGTGCACTACTGTCATCTCCTTGTTCAGACCAAAGTATTTAGAGTCATCATATCTCTCCCATTCTATACCCAACCTGTCAGCTGATTTGGCTGAATAAACTTTAACAACAGAATGCAACCACATCTCCCACAATCCCTGGTACTCCCCTAGTCCAGGCTTTCATTCCTGTTGGTCTGGAGTTTTGCAATAGCCTCCTAAGTGTCTCTGGGTGTCTGCCCTTGCACCCCAGCAGCCCATTTTCAGCGTAGCCACTGGTGGGTCCTTTTAAATGACAACAATAAGAATGGTGAGAGGAGGAGGGGCAGCAGCCACCACTGCAGCTTCAGTCTTCCATTTTTACTCTGCTAGGGGGACTAGATGGTTTGGACCAAGGAGGAATTCCCCACAGTGCAGTACAGCAGCTGTGGCAGATCATGGCCAGACACTGCCTTTTAGGCCAGACCCTGACCCATCCCTCCTCACTGGGCAGGGCCTCCCTGCAGGAATTTCAGCAACTCCAGCCAGGGGTTTAGGGACAGAACTCTGATCTCCCTGGGACTGAGCCCCTGGGGGAGAGGGGTGGGTGTGGTCTCTGCATATCAGCACACTTAGTCTTTCCTTCTGCTGACTCTGAGGAATCAGGACAGTCTGGGCGAGTGGGATTCCTCACAGTGCAGTGCTCCCCCTTTGCCAAGGGGCAGTTAGAGTGCTTCATTAAGTAAGTCTCAGATCCTGTGCCTCCCAACTGGGTGAGACCCCCCCCAATAGGTGTCACCAGATACCTGATATGGGGGCATTCCTGCTGGCATCAGGTTGGTGGCCCTCTGGGACAGAGATTCCAGAGGAAGGAGCAGGCAGCAATCTTTGCTGTTCTGCAACCTCCACTGGTAACACCTCCAGGTGTGGGAGGGACCCAGGTGAATAGGGTCTGGAGTGGGCCCCCAGCAAACAGCAGCAGCCCTATGAAAGAAGAGTCTGACTGTAAAAGGAAACTAAAAGCACACCAACAACAGCATCAACAAAAAAGTCCCCCCAAAAAACCCCATCCAAAGGTCAGCCTCAAAGATCAAAGCTAGATAAACTCATAAAGATGTGAAAGAATGAGTAAAAAAATGCTGAAAACTCAAAAAGCCAGCGTGAATCTTCTCCTCCAAATGATTGCAACACCTCTCCAGCAAGGGCATAGAACTGGGCAGAGGCTGAAATGGATGAACTGACAAAGCTGGCTTCAGAAGGTGTGTAGTAGCAAACTTGGCTGAACTAAATGAACATGTTCTAACCGAATGCAAAGAAGTTAAGAACCATGATAAAACATTACAGGAGCTGTTAACCAGATTAACAAGTTTAGAGAGGAACATAAATGACCTGAGGGAGCTGAAAAATACAACATGAGAACTTCACAATGCAACCGCAAGTATCAATAACGGAATAGACCAAGCAAAGGAAAGACTTTCAGAGCTTGAAGACTATCTTGCTGAAACAAGACAGGCAGACAAGATTAGAAAAAAAGAATGAAAAGGAACACACAAAACCTCCGAGAACTATGGGATTATTTAAAAAGACTGAACCTACAACTGATTGGGGTACCTGAAAGAGATGGGGATAATGGAACCAGAAGTATGTTTTCCAACTTCATTTTCCAAAAGCATACTTCTGGATATTGTCCTGAAGAACTTCCCCAACCTAAAAAGACAGGTCAACATTCAAATGCAGGAAATCGAGAGGATCCAAGTAAGGTATTCCATGAGAAGATCAACCCCAAGACACATAATCATCAGACGCTCCAAGTTCAAAATGAAGGAAAAAATGTAAGTGCAGCCAGAGAGGAAGACCAGGTCACCTACAAAGAGAAGCCCAGCAGAATAACAGCAGACCTCTCCGCAGAAACCCTGCAAGCCTGAAGAGATTGGGGACCAATATTCAATATTCTTAAAGAAAAGAATTTCCAACCCAGAATTTCACGTGGCCATACTAAGCTTCAGAAGTGAAGGAGAAATAAAATCCTTTTCAGACAAGTAAATACTGAGGGAATTAGTCATCATCAGCCCTGACTTGCAAGAGCTCCTGAAGGAAGCACTAAATGTGGAAAGGAAAAACGGTTATTAACCATTGAAAAACACACTGAAGTACAAAGACCAATGACACTATGAAGGAACTACCTCAACAAATCTGCAAAATAAACCAGCTAGCATCATGATGACAGGATCAAATTAACACATGACAATATTAGCCTTAAAAGTAAATGGGCTAAATGCCCTAATTAAAAGACGCAGAATGGCAAGCTGGATGAGTCAAGACCTATCAGTGTGCTGTATTCAAGAGACCCATCTCATGTGCAAAGACACACATAGGCTCAAAATAAAGGGATGTAGGGAAATTTACTAAGCAAATGGAAAGCAGAAAAAAGCAGGGATTGCAATCCTCATTTCTGACAAAACAGACTTTAAACCAACAAAAATTTAAAAAAGATAAGGGCATTACATAATGGCAAAGGGACCAATTCAACAAGAAGAGCTAACTATTCTAAATATATATGCACCCAATACAGGACCACCCAGATTCATAAAACAAGTTCTTAGAAATCTGCAAAGAGACTTAGACTCCTGCACAATAATAGTGGGAGTCTTCAATGCCCCACTGTCAGTATTAGATCATCAAGACAGAAAATTAAAAAGGATATTCAGGACTTGAACTCAGCTCTGGATCAAGTGGATAGATAACTACAGAATTCTCCACCCCCAAAACAACAGAATATACATTCTATTCAGGGCCACACGACACTTTCTCTAAGATCAATCACATAATTGGAAGTAAACACTCCTTGGCAAATACAAAATAACTGAAATCATAACAGTCTTTCGGGCCACAGCACAATCAAGTTAGAACTGGAGATTAAGAAACTCACTCAAAACCACAGCTACATGAAAATTGAACAACCTGTTCCTGAATGGATCCTGGGTAAATAATGAAGTTAAGGCAGAAACCGAGAAGTTCTTTGAAACCAATGAAAACGAAGAGACAATGTACCTCATATGGTTTGGCTCTGTGTCCCCAACAAAATCTCACCTTGAATTGTAATAATCTCCATGTGTTACATGAGGAACCAGGTGGAGATAACTGAATCATGGGGGTGGTTTCCCCCATACTGTTCTCATGGTAGTGAATAAGTCTCAAGAGATCTGATGGTTTTATAAATGGGAGTTACCTTGCACAAGCCCTCTTGCCTGCCATCATGTAAGTTCTGCCTTTACTCTTCCTTTGCCTTCTGCCATGATCATGATGCCTCCCCAGCCATGTGGAACTATTAGTTCATTAAACTTCTTTCCTTTATAAATTACCCAGTCTCCGGTATGTCTTTACGAGCATCATGAGACCAGATGAATACAGTAAATTGATACCAGTAGAGTGGAGTGCTACTGTAAAGATACCCAAAAATCTGAAAGCGACTTTGGAACTGGGTAACAGGCAGAGGTTGGAACTTGGAGGACTCAGAATAAGACAGGAAGATGTGGGAAAGTTTGGAAGTTCCTAGAGACTTGTTGAATGGCTTTGGCCAAAATGCTGATAGTGATATGGACAATGAAGTCCAGATTGAGGTGGTCTCAGAAGGAGATGAGGAACTTGTTGGGAACTGGAGCAAAGGTGACTCTTGTTCTGCTTTAGCAAAGAGACTGGTGGCATTTGCCCCTGCTCTGGAGATTTGTGGAACTTTGAACTTGAGAGAGATGATTTATGTCATCCGCAAAGCATTGAAGATATGACTTGGGTGCTGTCAAAAGCATTCCATTTTATGTATTCACAAATATATGGTTTGGAATTGGAACTTATGTTTAAAAGGGAAGCACAGCATAAAAGTTTGGAGAATTTTCAGCCTGACAATGTAATAGAAAAGAAAAACTCATTTTTGTGGGGAGAAACTCAAGCCAGCTGCAGAAATTTGTATAAGTAACAAGGAGCCAAAAGTTAATTTCCAAGACAATGGGAAAAATGTCTCCAGGACATGTCAGAAATGTTCGTGGCAGCTCTTCCCATTACAGGTCGAGAGGCCTAGGAGAAAGAAATGGTTTCATGGGCCAGGCCCAGGACCCCCCTGCTCTGTGTAACCTAGGGACTTGGTGACCTGTGTCCGCTGCCTCTCTAACCATGGCTAAAAGGGGCCAAGGTACAGCTCAGGCCATGGCTTCAAAGGGTACAAGTCCGAAGTCTTGGTGGCTTTCATGTGATGCTGAGTGGCTTTCAACAGACATCAAGAATTGAGATTTGGGAACCTCTGCCTAGTTTTCAGTGGATGTATGGAAATACCTGGGTGTCCAGGTATTGTTACCAATCATTACCAGCCATTGCAAAAAATACACTCTCTCTTCCTTTGGGCTCACATTCTCACTTCCTTTGGTTTTCTTCTGATCTCTGCTGAGCAAAGAGGCCTTCCCCAAGTTCCTTAAATGTAAAGATACCCTTATCACTATCTCTGTTGTCAGTGCTTAATTTTTCTTTGCATCACTTATTGACACATAGAGTATCTTTTGTCTTTTTTTCATATATCGTCTTTACACCTCTTATAGAATGTGAGCTTCATGTGAAAGAGAGCTTGCCCTGCTTACTAAAGCAGACCATGGAATGTAGCAGGTGCTCAGTTAGCATCTGTTGAAGGAATGAAATAGAAAGACAGGAGAGGACGAATTGTTCCAGGCAGTGGTAAGAGCACCCTTGACCTCACATGTGCCTACGCTTTGTGCATTTGAGACTTCTGCCTTTGAAGACTCCAAGATCATCTCCTCAAATTGAGACTGGCAAAAAGTTTCTAGACACCAACTGGCAGGTCATAGAGCTTAGATAGCAGAAAAAAAGTCAGAGATGAGAAAAATACAAAGCCTATACAAACCTTTCATCCCTTTCTTCCAGGAGTCCCAGAATTTTCAGCAAGGAGAACTTCCCAATTCAAATTATATAGGTTAAAACCTAAAGGTACATCTGCATCAGGGCCAGGGGCTTTTGTGAACTTGACTCTGACTAGATGGGCTTGGAGTTGGCTTCCTTATAAACTGATTTCTCAGAGATTATCCCAAATGGGAAAATGTTCCTTGCCATGATAAAAGTAATGACTTGTGCATGCATCATGCATGAATAGTCATCATGGACCAGAAACTGAGTTAAGTGTTTTATCTGGGTTGTCTCTTTACCCAAAGTACGATCAAATTAGCAGAAGTGGGTACCACAATTCTCATTGTTTTACAAGTGAAGAGAAAGAGGCACAGATGGGTTAACTACCCCAGCCAAGATCACACAGCAGAGCAAGGATGTGAGCTTGGATGGTATAACTTCAAAGGCCACACACTAAATTGTCGCACTGTCTAGAATGGCCTTTTTGCAGGGAGTGGAACGTAACTTTAGAGCATGGAGATTTAAGAATCATCTGGATCATTAATTGTTGAAGAGAAAGAAAGCGGCTTGCCCACATCCACACAGCTCTCAAAAGGCAATATTTCTATGTCCAGACCCAGCATTTGAAGCCCTTCCCACTGTACTTGTTAACCTGTGACTGCTGGGTAACTCTTAAATGGGCAACCATCTAAGGTAAGTTAAGACAGTTCTTTTATCTTCAAAGACTTTGAAATCTGGGTCACTTTTCCAACAAGGAGACTGTTTCTTAGCATCCACCACATGTGGTAGCAATAACCTCAACTTTCTGAACACATTTGAAATTTTACAGATCTCTGGGTAATTGCCCCATCATTTGGTAAACCAGTATTACCAACCAGTCTCTGAGGAGTAACTCAATGCCCATTGCTTGTCATAACTCTGAAACTGCCCCAGCTAAGCCAAGAGACAGACCCACAGGCATCTGCATCTACCAACATCCTGCCTCACACAAGGCAGCCACAGCAGGGATTATGAAGAAACCATCGTGTATGTAAGGGGAAAAGTGTTTGACTCAGTGTGTCACTGTCAGAAGGACTTGGCCTTGCAGATGGTCATTCCCTCCATG
Organism: Cacajao melanocephalus; assembly: GCA_963573385.1. Lineage (NCBI taxonomy): Eukaryota > Metazoa > Chordata > Mammalia > Primates > Pitheciidae > Cacajao > Cacajao melanocephalus. The sequence goes on along the minus strand of CAUYLG010021385.1, from coordinate 124,745 downwards.
AAGAGAGAGCAGAACACCTTCAGCAGTGGCACCCACCTGGCTGTGCCCAGCTCATCTCCCACTGCTGTGGACACTGATGGGCACAGCACGGGGAATGCACTTTGGGCTTCTGGAGCCAGTGGAACATGACTGGAAGGGGTGGGTGTTGGAGTCAAATGGTTCCTAGCTCCCATCAGAGAGATTTTCGGCAAATCCTCGACCTTCTTTGAGTACTAGTCTTCTTATCTGAATACAGGAAACAAATAAAACCTCAGAAGTTATTGCAAGAATTAATTTAGGCTATGTGGAGTGGGGGTTGGCAAATATTTTCTATGAAAGGCCAGATAAGCCTTGCAGTCTGTCTGGTTTCTGTCACAACTACTCAATTCTATTGTTGCCAAAAGCAGCCATAGACAATATGTAAATAAATGGACATGGTTGTGTTCCAATAAAACTTTATTTACAAAATAGGTAGCAGGCTGGATTTGGTTTGTGGGTTGTACTCCTGATGTAAAAGCATCTGGATCAAAATCTGGCACATGCTGGGTACTAAGTAGAAGCCATTATTATTGTCATTAGTATTACTACTTCTACTGTTACTCTGCTGATTCTACCATTTATGGCTGGGTGATTGGAAGCAATCATAATTGATTGATGGTGTAAAAATAAAGTCAGATATATACATATAACAAAAATAATCAAAAGTAATAGAGTTATTCTAACCAACACTTAGAGAAGGCTTACCATGTGCCAGTTGGTCTTCTAAGCACATTATATATGTTAACTCTTTAGCCTTTTAAGCACATTATACATATTAACTCTTTAACTTCAGGTAGATTTTACTGTTCTCCCCATTCTGCAGGTGAGAAAACTGAGACAAATAGATCTTAATAACTTACCAAAGCGTGTAGCCAGGATTTGAACCTAGACAACATGGCTTCAGAGCCCATAACTTATTTCTTTGCTTCCTCTTCAAGTGTGAGGCCTTTTGAAGATTTGGGGACTGTGGCATTGCTTAGCCTGTTGAAGGATTGAACCACAGGCCTGGTCATGTCCTCAGCTTGGAGGATTCTTCTCCAACAGCACTTAGCTCCCTGTCCTTGACTCTAATTGCTGGCCAGCGTGGGAGATGTTTGGGGCACAGCTAATTACGTCTGAGCACCTGGGCAGCTCTCATTTACTGGTGCTAATTAAATGACTTCAGTGCTAGTGGTACCCATTACCTAGCTGATTACTTTTTCTCTGCCATTAACAGTCAAATTACTGAGCCTGGAAAAGTTCTGTTGGGAAAGAAAGAACTCTTATTTGGGTGGGATGATTATTTCATTTTTACTATATATTACGTCCTTTAAAACAAACAACCTTTAGACATCATTTCATTTTGGAAACCTCTTTACCAATCCCCAAATCCAAAATTTGGCAGAATTTGGTGATGATAAAATTTCCACTTCAAGTAAAATTTTAATTTCTCAAGGATTTATTGCCATTTTCCATGGCTGGGCGTATTTCCCTTTGAATTTAGAGCACTTCTCCTTTGAATGTCTCTCCAGAGCCCAGGATGTGTGTGGACCTGAGAGGCCAGGGAATTGGCTTTGCTGTCTCCGCAGTGACCTCACAATGGCAAATTAAACCAGGAAAGCAAAAACAATCAGTTCCTTGCTGGAAACAGTAATATCAGCCCTGGCAAAGGAGAAACAGCCGTGCCCTCCTGTTGGCAGCAAGTTGAGCAGCATGATCTCATGGGTCTTTTTCGTGTATGACATGTGATTCATACATATGTGTATATATATGTGAGTGCAGTTCTCAGTGAGCCAGGCCAGTGGGGCGAGAATAAATCTTGCTTTCTTTCCATTTGATTCCCATATTTATAGGCAGGGGTCTTTGGGCTCTCTACATTCTTTTGTTGAACACATTTGGAGAGATTATTTTTCTGAGCATGGTGGGTATTCTCTTTGAGGTCACACAGTCTGCTGTTTCAAAAACCGACCCTGGGAGATCTTCCTCTGCTTGATTTATTTGGAAATATCTGCATCTTCAGTGCCACTCACCCATCAAAGCTGGAGAAAGCCACTAGCCAAAAGCCAGATGGCATTTCTGTGCCGGTACACTCCCAGATGCACCAGGTGGCAGGGAGAAAGATGGAGGCAAGGTTTATGGAGGAGATCAACCAAGACGGGAGAAAAGGGAGTGCTCTGGATAAAAATAGCTCGGTATGAACTCCCGTCCCCCACTCCTTAATGATTTCTCTGCTGACGGTGTTTGGCTCTCAGAGGAGCAGTGGGTGGCGAGGATGGTTACTCAACTGGAGAGAAGCAAAGGGAACCCGCCTGCCAGGTGGGTTTCCCAAGCCTGCACGGCTCTAAACTTCCCCACATGTGAACAAGTGTTTACAGTTTTAAAGATGTGTTGAGTAATTGCACATGCGAGATATCTCCCCTTTAATGCGCCCAGCATGTTCCAAGGCTTTCTACGAGAACACCCTGGTTGACAATGAAATTGTTTGCCTTCTCTGTGTTGAGGCTTAAGGAGGTACTGGTTTGTGTTGAGATATAATTGGTAGCACTTGTGCCTTTGTAGTCCTTTTTTTTAGCTACTGAAAATTACTGCCTTAATCCACTCTTTGCTTACCCGGATTACCATAGAAGCCCCACGGAGCTCCCCTTCACATCAGAGAGCAGAGTGGCAGTTCTTAAAACTGATTTTGATGCTCACATAACATTTCAAGATGCTGGGTAGAAAACAAAAACAAAAACAGCATTAATTCTCTTTCAAGTTCTCTCAATTTTCAAACATTTTGAATCACTGCAAAATCATATAATTATTCTTTTGCTATTTAAAAGTCATCAAAAACCCTCCTGTTTTTACAGATGGGTTTTTCTGATTCTCTCCCCCACCTCCACCCCTTGTCTTAATTATTCCTTGCTCTCTTTATTTTCATGGGAAAATAGCTGGTGTCACCTCAGGGAGACAGGGAGGGCATTCTGCTTTGCTTGTTATTTTTTTATAGAGTTCTTTGTCTTCTCTCCAGCTTCCAGCAGAACATAGCCAAAATAGTTTGGCAGATCACTTTGCGTTAGTAAAACTCTGTGTCAGCCATAACCAAGGCTTGGAGAAAAGAACTAAAGTCAACTTGCAAGTATGTCTCGCGATCCACAAACATCTTACCCTCAGTTCTCAGATGGGATTCCGTGATTAAGCAAGACTGACGGGTGGCTGAGATGTCACCCCCCTGCCAGTCCTTCACCTGCCCCAGGATCTCTCCCCATCTCAGCGGCAAATGATGGAACTTTACAACCTGGCCGTTTCCTATCAGTCAGTTCCACGGCTACCTATTTCCAACTTGAAAATCTTTTTACTACTGTTTTGCAGTTTTCCCAGCTGAGCACTTTGGCATCTGAGAAAGAGACTCTGAGAGGGGCAGCCCTGGGAGGACTGAACCCTCCCTCCTAGTTGGCCAGCTCTGTCCCTGCTCCAGACTCACTGTGGATGACACCTTCATTCCTCCTGCAGGCCTTCTGTAGGATGTTAGACAGGGTCATCCTCACCTGAGCGATGTGTGCTTATGTGGAGAAGACCTTACGATTTCCAAAGTCTTTCCAACATTTGAGTCTGAGCTTCTGTCTGGCTGGAATCAGATATTAATTACATTTAAATGAGAAGTAAAATCTTACTAACCCTTCTTGCTTTCACCCAAACCTTTTCCATGAGGCTCCACTACCTTCCCTCTCGCTAAGCCAGGGTTAGGGCAGCCTATAGATGAGTTTTTCTGCTCGTTGGATGGTCTGGTGGCAGCGACAACCAGAGAAGCCCCTTTCGTTTCCTCCTACTGCATCCCACTCTCATATCTGTAGCAGTGGAATTCGGATGCTTATTATTCCAGGAAAATTATTTGTTCCTTTGCCCTTTTGTGAGATTCTTGAGGATAGTTTCGTGGTTGCTCACTTTTGTGCAACTCTCATTTTTGTGTAGAGTAGGTGCTCAATAAATATTGTTTGGCTAAATCCTATATTCTCTCTGAAGTGGTGCCTATTTCTGATTGGCATTAATCCTAGAACTGGCAGTAAAGATAAAATCCCTGCAGCATGGCATAGAGGTGCAAAGGCTGTATGGGAAACAAGAAGTGTAGGCATGGCCTTGGAGGAGCAGTTGGCACCAGGGTGCTCCCACAGGGAGGATGGTGGTGATGCATGGGCAATCCTGGAAGGTCTAGAAAGGATAGAAGAGTGCAGGCATCCATTCATTCACCAGCAGGCGTTGGGTGTCTGGGGGAGGGGAGCAGATACTGGCTGGGGTCCTGCAGTGAACAGGAGAAAAGTAAACACTCTCCTTCTGGTGTGTACCGCTTACTAAGGGAGGCAGATGACAACGTGTGTAATTAACTCCAAGAAGTGCTGCAAAGGAAAGGTACTCCCTCCCCAGGAGGGGTTCAAGAGTAGTCAATGGCTGGGCGCAGTGGCTCTAGCCTGTAATCCCAGCATTTTGGGAGACTGAGGTGGGCAGATCATGAGGTCAAGAGATTGAAACCATCCTGGCCAACATGGTGAAACCCCATCTCTACTAAAAATACAAAAAAATTAGCCGGGTGTGGTGGTGTGCGCCTGTAGTTCCAGATACTCAGGAGGCTGAGGCAAGAGAATCTCTTGAACCCTGGAGGCAGAGGTTGCAGAGATTGTGCCACTGTACTCCAGCCTGGCAACAAAGCGAGACTGCGTCTCAAAAAACAAAACAAAAATAATAGAGAATAGTAAACCTGAATCGAGGGATTCTTTGACAAGAAAAAAGAGGGCAGATGATGAACACCGGGCCTTGGGCTCAGAGCATCAGAGTGGGTACTCAGGATCATGATGGGGGCCCAAGGCAGGATGGAGTTGTGGCAAGGGAGGCTAGATACCAGATCCCAGAAATCCAGGTTTTAACTCCTTAAATCTCTCTTGAGCAGGTAAGGATTTGTCCTGAAGAAGGAGACAGGGCTGAGCTTAAAGTTTGGAGCCAATTTCACTCCAATCATTCATTCATGGAGCAGCTACCACATGACTGATAATGTTGTAGGCAAATAGCAAAATCAGTTCAGTTCCTGTTCTTGCAGAGTTTTCACTCCAATGGGAAAAACGATCAAGTAGTAATTGCACAAATATATCTAATTATAGACTGCTGAAAGCGCTATGAGGGAAAGAAACAGAAGCCATAGTCAGTAACCAGAGGGTCTAATTTAAAGCGGATTTTTACTGAGGCCTTTCTGAGGATGCAAATTTTGGCCTCAAGGAGTTGGGCTGATGAGAAGTAGGTAGAAGAGCACTTTAGGTAGAGCAAACAACATGTGCAAAGGGCCTGTGATCTGCAGAAAAATGTTCCCCCCCAACCACAGAGGTGTTCACAACTGAATCCCTGGAGCCTGTGAATACCTTACCTAACACAGCAAAAGGAACTTTGCAGATTAAGGTTATGGTCCTTGAGATGGGTTCATAGCCTGGATTATCAGGGGCCCCCAATCTAATCACATGAAACATTAAAGGGAGAGAAGCTTTCCCAGCTGCAGCCAGAGATAGATGTGCCAACCGAAGAGTCAGAAAGATGCTGCATTTGAAGATGGGCTGTACACTGGAAGGCAAGAAGCTTCTAGATGTTTGAAAGGCAAGGAAACACATTCTCTCCCACAGCCTCCAGAAAGGAATGCATCCCAGCGGACATGGAGACTTTAGCCCAGGGAGACCCATGTGGGCTTCCAGCCTAGAGAACTGTAAGATAGGAAATGAATCCAGTCTTGGTACATAACAAACAGCTTGGTACATTCCAGAGACCAAAAGGTGGCGGCTGGTATGACCAGAGCATTGGATATGAGACAAACACACAAACCATTTAAGTGATTGAAACAGGGAGGGGACAGACATGACGATCTGATTTCTATTTTTCAATTCCACTTTAGATGTTAGGTGGAGAAAGGATGAGGGGCAAGCATAGAATGGAGAGACTAGTTAGGAGTTTATTTTAGGAGCCCTCGTAAAATGTGATAGGAGCTTCAATGAGGGTGGTGTCAGAGAAGAGAAAGTAGCATATGCAGTTGAGAGCTGTCTGGAGGAGGAATTAATCAGATGTGATGATTGACTGGATTCAGGGAGCACAGGAACAGAGGAATCAAGCATGCCCCCTCTCTCCCCATCAGGCTTTTGACTTGATCATAGGGTGAGAGCAAAGGTCTAGGAAGCTGGGCAGAGGCAGGGTTCACTACACCCAGCCACTGCACAGATGTCTCCACCTGCCACCATCAAAGCTGATCACTGAGAAGCATCTGTCATCTCAGAAGACAATGGGAAATCCTCCAGAAAGCCAGGGAAATGCCTACTGCAAGATCCACTGATTGGGACTCTTTTTGAAAGTATGAGTGATAGAAAAACCAAAGTATCTTAAGTATCTTAAGCCCAAAGATATTTTATGCTTATTTTTAAGCTGAAAGTCCAGAGGTTACATCTGGATTAATCCGGGCTTGGTTCAGGGTTCAGATGATGTCACGGAGCTCATCCCTTGGCCTCACTTTCTCTAAAGGGCTCCATTCTCCATCCCTGTATGCTGACAGCCCCAAGGCCAGCAAAAGAGAATGTCTTTGTCCTGGAATACCCAATAAAATTACTGAGATTCACTTTGGTTGGGCCAGCCTTGATCTATCCCCACCACCATCACTAAGGGCACCCTAGGACAGGGAAAGGAATGTGCTGGGTAGCTTTGCTTGGGTTGGGAGTTCTACTCCTTAAGCTATGGCCAGAGAGAGAGGAAGGGGTGGAGGCCCAAAAAGAAGTCAGAGATGCTCCCTGCAGGAAACAGGCTGGTTAGGCACAGAAGGGCCAGTTCCCCAACCCCTCACACAAACATCTACAATCTCTGGATACTTTACTGATTCATAGCAAAAGAGTGTGCAGACCCAAACGTATGGCTTTTTGACTGAAAACCATGTGTGAAACTAAAGCAAGCTGAGCTTATCATCAGGGCTATCTCTTCCCTTGGCTGTTGCTGTTCATCATCACAGTGTGAGCAGAACAGAAGTGCTAGGTTGGAGGGGATGGGAAGGGTAGATCATACGAAATGGCAGGTGGTGTCAGGGAAGAGACTGACTTGGAAACTACAGATGAAGGCAGTGCTCTGGTGCCACTGAGCGTGAGGGCAACAGAACATTCTGGGGCATTGCTGGGTTGTCCATCTCGAATGTTAGGCACACCTCTGAGGAAGGGACCTTGTTTTTGTGGCCCCTTCCTATGGGAAGAGTAGTGTCCCAATGGCCAAGGGTCCTACCTGCCCAGGCATCTTGTCCCTTACTTTTGTCCTGGCTCTTACCTTTTGCTGCTGCAGCCACAGCCATGAGTATCCTCAGACTTCAGAATAGGCTCACCTCTAGTGTCCTCTGCTGTGGCAAGGAGAAGATCTGGTCGGACCCCAATGAGACCAATGAAATCGCCAGTGCCAACTCCCGTCAGCACATCTGGAAGCTGACCAAAGATGGGCTGATCATCTGCAAGCCTGTGACGGTCCATTCCTGGGCTGATGGTGGAAAAACACCTTGGCCTGCCGGAAAGGCAGGCACATGGGCATAGGTAAGCATAAGGGTACAGTCAATGCCCAAATGCCAGAGAAGGTCACGTGGATGAGGAGAATGAGGATTCTGCACCGGCTGCTCAGGAGATACTGGCAATCTAAGAGGATTGATTGCCACATGTATCACAGCCTGTACCTGAAGGTGAAGGGGAATGTGTTCAAAAACAAGCAGATTCTCAGGGAACACATCCACAAGCTGAAGGCAGACAAGGCCCACAAAAAGCTCCTGGCTGACCAGGCTGAGGCCTGCAGGTCTAAGACCAAGGAAGCACACAAGTGCCGTGAAGAACGCCTCCAGGCCAAGAAGGAGGAGATCATCAAGACTTTGTCCAAGGAGGAAAAGACCAAGAAATAAAAGCTCCCTCTTTGTCTGTACATACTGTCCTCCGTGATTACATAAATCAGCCATTAAAATAAACAAGCCATTATCTGCTAAAAAAAAAAAAAAAAAAAAAAGTAAGCCTTGAGCCGGGAAAGTGGAGGCTGCGGTGGGCTGAGATTGTGTCACTGTACTCCATCCCGAGTGACAAAATGAGACCCTATCTCAAAACAAAGCAAACAAAAACAACAACAAAATAATGTAAGCTTATAGAGAGTCCTTTCAGTGAATGGTGAGATAAAATTCTAATCTCAAGCCTGGAAAGAGACTTCACAGAAGAATTAAGGCTAGAAATGGGACATGGATTTGGTGTTTTAAAAAAAAGTTTTAGAGAAGAGCTTTCCATTTGGAAAGAGTGGTCTGTATGATACATCAGAGATAGGGCTGGGTTTTGTGCAGGGTGTCAGGTAAGTTTGTTTTGATGGTGCAAGTAGATTAATCATTGGAATATGGAGAGATGGCTGTGGCTGGGGGAAGGGAGTTAGAAGGTAGAAGCTGACAGGTCACAGAGATAGAAAGCCCTTGTAGGTTTCTGACAGGAAAATAGCATCAAAATGTTAAGATGAAAAGAATGGTTTTTGTTTCTGGTTACAGAGTATCTTGTGAGAAGAGGTTAGATATTAGCCTAGGGAGATTGTTGCAGTAGTTGGATGACAGGCTGCTTTGATATTGGGCGTGAACTATGGAAACGAGGAAGGAGTAGATCCTCAATTCTAGGACCTTAAAAAAAGGCAAGTGGAAAGTCAGAAAGTAAATGGAAATTGAGTAAAATATACTGCTAAGGTTACAGTTTAATTCAAAATTTATTGAATATATATGTAGAACACTGTGTTAAATGCTCTGAAAATATAAACAAATATGCTGCCCTCTGGAAACTTCTAATTTAGTTGGAATAAATAGACATGTATTCAAGTAACTATTATGCAAGATAGATTATATTAGAGAGACTAGTGTGATCTTTTTAAAATAAAAACCAGATAATGTCATTTGTCTGCACAAAACTACTCTTTGGCTTGGCAACCCATGCAGAATTCTTTTTTTCTTTCGAGTTAAGACTAAGATTTTACTCTGTTGCCCAGGCTGGAGTGTGGCTCACTGAAACCTCAAGTTCTTTTTGTAAATTGAGATATAATTCACTCTTTTAAAAAATGTACAATTCAGTGTTGTTTAGTATATCTGCAAGTCTCTGCAACCATTACCACTATCTAATTGTAGTACATTTTTATCACTCTAGATAATGAAACCCTGTACCCATTAGCAGTCACTCCCTGTTCCCTTCTTCCCTCAGCCTTTGACAGCCACTAATATATTTTTCTGTCTCTGGATCTGTGGACACTGTGGACATTCCATATGAATGGAATCATATAACATATGGCCTTTTGTGTCAGGCTTCTTTCACTTAGCTTGTTCTTAAGGGTTATTCGTGTTGTTGCATGTTTCAGTTATTCATTCCTTTCCATCCAGAGTTCTTACAATGCTCTTCAAAGTCCTAACCCACCTTGTCTGCGATTACTTTCCCCTTTGTTCACTGTGCTCCAACCGTATTAATTTTCTTGCTGTTTCTCAAACATGTCAGACATGCTCCTACCTGAAGATTTTTGCTCTTTCTTGCCACTTGAATGTTAAAATGCACCCCCTCTCCCCATAGCCACATAGTTTGCTTTCTAACCTGTTAGTTCTTTGTTCATATATAACATTTTCAGTGAGGTCTTTCTTGACAACTCTGTTTAAAAATGACACCCCTTCATCTTTATCCCCAGTATTCTCTTCTTTTCCTGCCTATTTTTCTCCCTGGCATTTATTAGACTTCTGTGATCCAAGCTATATTTTAAAAATGGGTATTTGGCAACATGTGTAGAATGGAGTTGATGTGAAGGTCATCAAGAGTTTAATTGATGCCAGGTAAGAGAAGTTGAGACTTTGGGTTGGGATAGTCATAATCCAAATGGAAAAGGAAGTATATTCATTCAACATTATCAAGACTTACTGTATGCCAGATGTGTTGCTAGTGCTAAAAATATAAATATTAACTAGATGTGATCCTTGTGTGAAGAAGCTCACTGCTTAGTGTAGTGTAGTGGAGGAAACACTGGAAGAGCTTTATTGAAATTCACAAATTAGGATCCTTTGTTGCTAAGAGCTCGTCAGAGTATCAGTAAGGTGAGGTAGACGTGTGTTTTGAAGAACTTTCTGCAGTGATGGAAATGTTCTGTATCTGGTGGCTAGTGAACATTTGAAACATGGCTAGTGCAACTGAAAAACTCAAATTTTATTTCATTTTAAATAGATACATGTAGCCAGTGGCTACCATATTGCAGGGCACTCATCTACTGAATACTGAGATAAGTGTATGTAAAAAGTTAATTATAACATAGTGTGATATATGTCTGGTAATAGAGCTGTGTACTGTTTAACACAGGGTTCTCTATCTTATTTTGTTGATGCATGTTATAACTAACATATATGACTAGGTATTGAAATAGAATCAGTGGGATTTAAAAATAGACTAATGAATGATGAAGAGGGAGAAGTCAAATATAAAAATTTAAAATTTTAATATCTGAGAGTATTAGAGGCTCACATGGTGGAGTGATTGACACAGAGAGTAGAAATAAAAATTGTGTGATTCTTGACCTTTTTTTTTTTGCATTCCAGGTTGCTGTTTGTAATTTGGCTTCCCTGGCCCTGAATATGTATGTCACATCAGAACACACATATGACTTTCAGAAGTTGGCTGAAGTCACCAAAGTCATTGTCCGAAACTTGAATAAAATTATTGATATAAACTACTATCCTGTACCAGAGGTATGAATAGATTTCTCTCCTTATTGGCAGTGATTGAAATCCAAATTGAAAGGAATCAGTCATGATCTGCAAGTCATCATTTAAATGGTTGTCAATAAAATGGTGTGAGAAAACTGAGATAAAAGAGGTAGTCTGTCTCAGTTGGTGCAGAGTGTTGCTTTTCCTGTTCAGTAATGTTTTCTCCTTTAAAATCTGTTGACACAAAGGCATGCCTATCAAATAAACGCCATCGCCCCATTGGAATTGGGGTACAAGGTCTGGCAGATGCTTTTATCCTGATGAGATACCCTTTTGAGAGTGCAGAAGCCCAGTTATTGAATAAACAAATCTTTGAAACTATTTATTATGGAGCCCTGGAAGCCAGCTGTGACCTTGCGAAGGAGCATGGACCATATGAAACCTATGAGGGCTCTCCAGTTAGCAAAGGAGTAAGTATATGGATAAAATTGTTTTTGCCCGTGAGTAACTATAGTGGGCTGAACGGTGACCCCACAAAAGGATATGTCCACATCCTAATTCCTGGAACCTGTGAATTTCATTTTATTTGGTTCAAAAAAGGGTTTTTGCAGATCTAATTAAGAATCTTGAGATAAGGAGATTTACCTAGATTATCCAGGTGGGCCCTAAGTCTAATGACAGTTGTCCTGCAAGAGACACAGAAGGGGAAGCAACATGACTATGGAGGCAGAAATTGGAGTGTTACAACCACAAGCCTTGGAATGCTGATAGCCACTAGAAGCTGTAAGAGGCAAGGAACAGAATCTCTTCTAGTGCCTTTGGAGGGAGTGTGGCCCTCCCAACATGTTGATTTTGGGCTTCTGGTCTTCAGATTATAAGATAATTTTTGTTATTTTAAGTTACCAAGCTTTTGGTAATTTGTTGCACCAGCCATAGGAAACTTTAATACCTTTGTCCTCTGGAGTAAAAAGGATATTCTGTTTTAATCTCTTACTTGAATGAGTCATTGCTAAAATAATGTAAGAGGGATGCTGCTTGTGTTAGTTTTCTGTGGATTAAAACATGCATTCATTATCTCACAGTTTCCATAGGTCAGGAGTCCAGACTTAGCTTAGCTGGGCCTTTTCTGTGTCTGTGTTCAAGATGTTGGTAAGGGCTATGGTCTCATCTGAGGCACAGAGTTCTCTTTCAGACTCACCTGGTTGTTGGCAGAATATATTTCGAGAATTCATGGCATCTTGCTTCTTTAAGGCCAGCTGGGGAGACCATCTCTCATTTCAAATGGGGCGCAGTCTGGTCTCTCTTTTGAGGGTTTTCACCTGATAAGTCAGGTCTACATAGGATAATTGCCCTCTCACCTTTCCACCTCCCCCCCTGCCTTTTTTTGGGGGGACAGAGTCTCACTTTGTCACCCAGGCTGGAGTGTGTGGTGTGATCTCAGAGCACTGCACCCTCTGCTTCCCAGGTTCAAGCGATTCTCCTGCCTCAAGTCTCCCGAGTAGCTGGGATTACAGGTGTGTGCCACCTCGTCTGTCTAATTTTTGTATTTTTAGTAGAGATGGGTTTTGCCATATTGGTCAGGCTGGTCTCAAATTCCTGACCTCAGGTGATCTGCCTGCCTCAGCCTCCCTAAGTGCTGGGATTACAGGCATGAGTCACTGTTCCTGGCATAATCTTCCTTTTATTTAACTCAGAAGCAGCTGGTTTACAACCTTAATTACACCTGTAGAACCCTTTCACCTTTGCCATAATCACTGGAGTGACATCCATCCTATTCTCAGGTCATGTCCACACTCAAGTGGAGATTATAAACAACACTAAGGTGTGGGAATCTGGAGAGCTGTCTTAAAATTCTGCCTTCCCTTCTGCCTTTATTATCAGTAGTGTGATTCTTTTCTACATAAAATGTTAATTTTATTTCTGACGTTCCTGCTGGTATTAGAAAATCTAATCTGTGGTTATTAGAAAATAGGTGTTTTTAGCTAAGTAAACAGATCAAGGGACAGATCAAGGTAATGAAGAAAGACAAGGTTAAAGTAACATTTTTACTGTAAAAAAAAAGAATGTATCAGCCAAATGCTTTCATGAATGTTAGAGTTTTCTGGCTTGTGGATATGATATGGGATAATTAGCGTTCTTAACCTACTTCTGATCAATATGACTACATGGAATTTTGTCCAGGAAAATCTCTAGAGCATGTATTCCTCATAGAGGTCGATTAGAAGACAGCATTTGTTTGGGATGTGGGGACATGGCAGCTAGTAATTTTTTTTTTTTGTCATAGTTTTAACTTGCAGTAGAATAAATTTGAGTTGTGTATTCCTTAGATTCTTCAGTATGATATGTGGAATGTTACTCCCACAGACCTATGGGACTGGAAGCTTCTCAAGGAGAAGATTGCAAAGTAAGTGAAGAGATGTAAAGTAGCTCTGAAGGCACAAGGATTTAGGTTCTCCTTCTGGCTCTTCAGAAGTTAGATATGTCATTTGAACTTCTTAAACTCATTTATTACAAGTGGGGCTAAAATGACCTATCTCACAGAGCTATTTTGGGAAAAGACTTCGTAAGATAATATTTAGAGTAACTTGTAAGTTGCTTGGCAGAATGAAAGCATTTCAGTACATGGTAGGAATTACTATTATTAGTTGATCTTATTTTAGGGACTTAACACACCTAGATTAGGTACTTTTCTTTCTCATTAAGGCTTTTTTCCAACTATGCTTTTTTTAAAAAAAATATTTTTCATTCTTATTATTTCTCAATTTAGTTACATTGGGCATATAAATAGCTTTTGTTTGAATTAATTGTCATAGGAATAACGGATTTTGGAAGAGCTTTTGTAGGGATTTATTGTGTTTAACTATATGAAAGAAAAATTTTAAAATTGAGTTTTTTTAGGCCTTTCAAACTAATAAGCATAAGGGATTGGAAGGCAGGCAGAATGTTTTGCAGAGTAAATAACAAAACAAATTGTTTTTGTTCTTTATCGTGATAACTTCGTCATCCATGGGTTAATGCATATATGCAAAGTGATTAATATTTGGAGAATGAAGCAGTAGCTTTAAAATGCTCTTTAAAAAAAACTTTACCTTAAAATTGTTTTCTTACTCAAATAATACATATTAGAAAATTTAGGAAAACATACATTTGGAAAGAGAAAATGAAAATTATCCTAATATTGCCTCCCCCAAATAAAGGTATGTGCATCTTAGTGTCTGTCATCCTTGAGGCTTTCTTCTAAGAGTATACACATGTGTGTATTTACATGGAAATTCAACTTTAAAGAAAATGGACCTGTACTGTATTTTTATATTTTTTTCCTCAAAATACTATGGCTTAGTTTTTTATAAACATAACTTTCTTTCTAATTTCAAAATTAGTATATGAACACACATTTATTATTCATGAAGTTCAAATACAGAAATAAAATAGGAAAAGCCCTTCTTCATACTTCTGCCAACCATTTGTCTCAGGAAACAAACCAAAAAACTAACTTACTCTTTTTCCCAGAGGTAAGACTTGTTAATGGCGAGTATTTTTCTAGACCTTTTTCAGTACATTTGCAGATAGATACACATACAAAGTTTTGTCATATAAATGTGATCAAACTTGGTGTATTCTGGGCTGGGCGCTGTGGCTCACGTCTGTAATCTCAGCACTTTGAGATGCTGAGGTGGGCAGATCACTTGAGGTCAGGAGTTCAAGACCAGCCTGGTCAACATGGCAAAACTTTGTCTGTACTAAAAATACAAAAATTAGCTGGGTGTGTGGTGCATGCCTGTAATCTTAGCTACTTGGGAGACTGAGGCATGAGAATCGCTTGAACTTGGAAGGTGGAGATTACAGTGAGCTGAGATCGCGCCACTGCACTCCAGCCTGGGTGACTAAGTGAGACTCGGTCTCAAAAAAGAAACCAAACTTGATATATTCTGAGACTTGTTATTTAGTGATTTATTTTGGAGCTCTTTCTCTTTTAGTACATGTAGATCTACCTAACGTTTTTAATGATTACAGACAATTCCATAGTTTGGATATATCATACATGTAGGACTTTTCACATCATTTTCCTGTCTGTAGACAGATGATGTTGCTATTTTACAGATGAGTAAGACATGGAGATAGTTGGTAGTTTGCTTGATACCTCACTAAAAAGTGACAAAGTAAGGTGGAGAACCATACCCCAAATAAAGTAAATAAAGAAATAATAAAAACTAAAAAGTGGAGAACCCAGTTGTGTTAGTCCATTCTTACACGTTACAAAGAATTGCCTGAGACTAGGTAATTTATAAAGGAAAGAGGTTTAATTGACTCACAGTTCTGCAGGGCTGGGGAGGCCTCAGGAAACTTAGAATCATGGCAGAAGGGGAGGCAAACAGGTCCTTTTTTATATGGCAGCAAGTGAAATGCTGAGTAAAGGGAGAAAAGCCCCTTATAAAACCAGATCTTGTAAGAACTTACTATTATGAGAACAGCATGAGGGTAACCTCCCCCATGATTAAATTACCTCCTATCAGGTCCCTCCCGTAACACGTGGGGATTATGGGAACTACAATTCAAGATGAGATTTGGTGGGGAAACAGCCAAACCAAATCTCTAGTTGTACAGACTCCATCAGGATGTGAGGCTGTATGCTAAGCACTGTATGAATCCATAGGTGTAGAATGTAGAAAAGACAGGCTGTTTGTGTTTTAAAAACTTGAGACTAAGAAGACAAATAGTTAAGGCATATGGAAAGGTACAGGTCAGGCATATGGAAAGGTTAAGGCATATGGAAAGGTACAAATGACATTTGTATTTGTGCCTGCCGGATCAGGAAAGATGTTTTAAAATTGGTATCAATTAGGCCGAGCTTTGAAGTGTGAGCCAGGGGCAGTTGGGAGATTTCTCAGTGTGTCAGATAGTATATTCTCCCTTAAGTACTCTTTTGGGCATTGATTAGTCAAAAGATGTTAACCTTCTTCCAGGAACTTATAATTAAAGAATATACTTTAAGCATAATTTTTTACTGTTCACATAATAGTGGAGAATTATGGTGATACATGTCTGATTCTGACCACTTTCTCATCACTATTTTTCTAGAAGGGGCCTAGGCACTTAGAAAAGAATGAGGGTTGAATGAGCATACCCTGATACAGGTGGGGAATGCTTCAAGTCATGATAAGGATTGCCAACAATAAAAATTGTACTAACTCAGTTTAGGAGTCAAGCATTTAAGAGGAGAGTGAGCTATAATAGCATCCATACTGTGGAATTGCCTCCATGTAGGAGTTTAATTGCCTCCATGTAGGAGTTTTTTAATTAGATGAGTTCAATGCATCTATGATGTTACAGCATCTACATTTACTACAGTGACTTAAAGTAGCTGCTTTCCTGGCAGATTGTAGCTTTGGGACTAGTACCTGATAATCTCCTTTTCTTTAGGTATGGTATAAGAAACAGTTTACTTATTGCCCCGATGCCTACAGCTTCCACTGCTCAGATCCTGGGCAATAATGAGTCTATTGAACCTTACACCAGCAACATCTATACTCGCAGAGTCTTGTCAGGAGAATTTCAGGTGAGCAGTTCACAACCAGCCCTCCAGGGAGATCTTTCAAAAGCTTGATATTGGGAGTAAATGCTCACTCATGTTTAATTTGCCCGTTTTCTTAGTTTGGATGCAAAGCTTTGATAGAGTCATCTTCATCTCTAATATTATTATTTGTTATTAATATTTCAGCACATAATAGGCATTTAATAAATCTGTTGAAAGAATGATTGAGGGTTGGGTATCAAAGTAACTTGTTGATAGTAGAGTTAAAATGTTTAACTGTTATGTAATCATAGTGATATAGTCTACAATTTCCTCCAGATGCTTAAGTTAGGATACTCAAAATGTATAAAGAAGTTGCATTTAAGGCAGTGGTTCTCAGACTTGGTTACCAAATAGAATTTATGGTGGGCAGGACTACTTTTTTTTTTTTTCTAAGGTTCCCAGGTAATTCTTATGTGCAGCTAGGGTTGAGAACCTCAGTTTAAAAACTATTTGTGAATTTCCAGATATCTTGAAATAAAGTTCTGTAAAGTTCAAGAAGAATACATTTCAAATTTATTTTAACCTAAGTATTTATAGATTTACCCATCTTAGGTGTTGTTCTTTTTACTTTTGCAAATGTCATATATTTTTTAATTAAAATATTTTTTTCAGTTTTTTGAGGCATAATTGACAAATAAAAATTGTGTGTATATCAAAGGTATACAGTTACCACACCACAATGTTTTTGTTGTTGTTGCTGATTTTGAGAAAGTATCTCGCTTTGTCACCCAGGCTGGAGTGCAGTGGTATGATCTTGGCTCATTGCAACCTCTGCCTCCTGGGTTTAAGCAATTCTCGTGCCTCGGCCTCCCAATTAGCTGGGATTACAGGCGGGCTGCATCACCACACCTGGCTAATTATATTCTTTCTTGAATAACAGATGTCAGGATCTTGAAGGAATATAGTTTTGTGTGGTGGGATTGATGTCTCAGTTTTATAAAAAATAGAATTTACCAAAAAAGCAGTCTAACATTAAATAATTCTTAAGTGATTTTAGTTTAAGCTTCAAACCTGTGGTCCTATCTAGGCCATCACTGTTATTTATTGCTTCATATATTTTCTGCTTTTCCATCCAGATTGTAAATCCTCACTTACTGAAAGATCTTACTGAGCGGGGTCTATGGCATGAAGAGATGAAAAACCAGATTATTGCATGCAATGGCTCTATCCAGGTATAGAATGAAAATTAATTGTGCTTTGCAGGGGCTGAGTTGGACAATGTGGTGCCTCCTCACTCATCCCAGACAATGGAGAGAATGACTTCAATGTGTTCATTTGGCTCTGGTTATGTAGCTTTGTCCACCTATGCATTGTTGTGCTAGGATTGTACACATCTTTACTTAGCCCTTACCATTTTGTTTTTATGCAATAATATAAAATAGCAGTTCTTAATTTTTCTGCATCTTAGAATCAACTGGGGAGTTTTAAAATCCTGAAGCTTAGGTTGCATTCCTTACCAATTAAATGTCTGGGAGCGGGAGCCAGACATCAATTTTTTTTTTTTTGAGATGGTCTCTTTGTCGCCTAGGCTGGGGTGCAGTGGTACGATCATGGCTCACTGTAACCTCTCTCTCCTGGGTTCCAGTGATTCTACTGCTTCAGCCTCCCAATTAGCTGGGATTACAGGTTCCCACCACCACACTCGGCTAATTTTTATATTTTTAGTAGAGATGGGCTTCACCATGTTGACCAGGCTAGTTTCGAACTCCTGACCTCAGGTGATCTGCCTGTTTCGGCCTCTCAGAGTGCTGGGATTATATGTATGAGCCACCGTTCCTGGCCTCAAACATCAATACTTTTTAAAGATTCCTTCAGTGATTCCAAAGTGCATCAAAATTTGGGGGATCATTGAGAGACTGAAATTAAGAGAGTCAAACTTAATTAAAAGGCATGGTAGAAACTAAGGACTGATAGTCCGAAAGACAGTCACAAATAGTTTAAATATTTGCAGCTGAGTTTCAAGAGGCATTTATTTGCAGAGAGAGACCTCTGGCTAAATGTTAGTCTGTTTAGCAATACAGATGAAGAGTCCTGTAACAGTTCCATATTTGATGACAGAAACTGCAGCATTAGCCAGTCTGTGTGTTTTAATGAAAGTTAACCCTAGACCTAAGAAAACCTGATTTCTTTGGATTCCAAAGGTAGTTTGGAATCCTAGTTTATTTAAAGGGTTTTATCTCATTGCTTCCCTTGATCCCTGTGAATTATAGCCCTCATTTTTTTGTGTTTTCTGCAAAACTCAAGGGTTATTTATTGCTGCTTAGCTCTGACTTTTTCTTTCTTTCTTAAGTGCCTCTAGAAGAAGGAATGTTTGGGTCATAAACCAATTTTTTAATTGGCTTATGACCAAAAAAAAGGAATGCTTAAATTACTGTCACCAGATTGATATTTGGTTGGTTAGATGGGGTTTTGTTCAACTTTCTAAATAATCTTGGTAAACTTGATAAGGACCATATCATATGATAACTGAATGGTAAGGTCAAATCTGGCAGGAAGTAGAACCAAGGTCAAACCCTTGTGTCACTATTCCATTAATCATACTGGTTTGTTTACCAGAGTAAAATAAACATTTGGTTTTCATTCTTTAGAGCATACCAGAAATTCCTGATGACCTGAAGCAACTTTATAAAACTGTGTGGGAAATCTCTCAGAAAACTGTTCTCAAGATGGCTGCTGAGAGAGGTGCTTTCATTGATCAAAGCCAGTCTTTGAACATCCACATTGCTGAGCCTAATTATGGCAAACTCACTAGTATGCACTTCTACGGCTGGAAGCAGGTTGGTAGAGAATATCAAGGAGGACTTAACTGCCAGCTTGAGATATTTTGGCATTGGAATGATTTTATGTTCTAGCCACCTGTTAAACATTACCACCTAGAAGTTCTTTAAGTTCAAATCCAGTATGTTAAAACCAACGCATGGTTTTTGTACCAAATCGGGGTATTGCCTTGGATTTTCTTGTTTTTGTTAGGTTTCTTTCCTTTTAGGTTTGAAAACTTGGAGTTACCTGTGATCATTTCCTTCCTTTACTCTCTGTGCAATTGCTAACCAAGTTGTGTTGATTGTTCCTTTGTATTATTTCTTAAGTATCTTCCTTCCAATTCTGCTTTTATTCTAAACTGACCTTATTGCTTCTAATATTTCTGCTCCCAGCCATTTTGTGTGCATTACCACCATTCCTCAAATAAAACTTTGCACACATCAACCCGCTATTCAAAAATATCCATTGTTTTCTCACTTTATAATGTAAAAGCCAGATTACTTAGCTAGTCATTGCTACATGTAAAGTCTGGTGATTTTGGATTATGTTTTTTTTTCCCTGATAATGTATTGAGTATTTATGTAGAATTATAAATTTGTTTCTTAATTTAAGATTTATTGAACATCTAGTACATGCCAGGACTGGGGATACTGAATAGAAGATGATGATCCTTATCTTTGAAGTCTTATAGTCTGTTGTTATACAGAGACACAATTTACTTGTCTAAATAGTTATAACCTAAGGCAGACATGTTGTCTTGGGCAAACTTGGATGTCATATACATAAAAACAAAGATAAAATAATAAAAATGTTTGACCTTTCCAAAGAGATAATCCTGTTTTAGGGGTGAAAAGAATAGGGTTTACTGTCTGACTCAAAGCATTTTTGAGAGTGCTCCTAGAGGAGATAGAATTCCAAGTTTAAAAAAGAGTTTGACCTGGTTCATGGAAATGTATTTTATGTATGTATGTATGTATGTATGTATGCATGCATGCATTTATTTATTTATTTTGAGACAGAGACTCGCTCTGTTGCCCAGGTTGGAGTACACCTGCATGATCTCGGCTCACTGCAACCTCTGTCCTGGGTTCAAGTGATTCTCGTGTTTCAGCTCCTCAGTAGCCGGGATCACAGGCAGTGCCACCACTCCTGGCTAACTTTTGTATTTTTAGTAGAGATGGGGTTTTGCCATGTTGGCCAGGCTTGTCTCAAACTCCTGGCCTCAAGCAGTCCACGTGCCTTGGCCTCCCAAAGTGCTCGGATTACAGATGTGAGCCACTGCGCCTGGCCAGGAATGTATTTTATTTTTATTTTAACATTATTATTTTATATATTTTTAGACAAGAGTCTCACTCTGTTGCCCAGGCTGGAGTGCAGTGGTACAAGCTTGGCTCACTGCAACCTCCGCCTCCTGGGTTCAGGTGATTCTCCTGAGTCAGCCTCCTGAGTAGCTGGGATTTACAGGTGTGCGCTATCACACTCGGGTAATTTTTGTATTTTTAGTAGAGATGGGGTTTCACCATGTTGGCCAGGCTGGTCTTGAACTCCTGACCTCAAATGATCCACCCACCTCAGCCTCCCAAAGTGCTGGGATTACAGGCGTGAGCCACTGTGCCCAGCCAGGAATGCATTTTAAATATTGGTGTGGAATGTCTAGTATTCTCGAAAAGTTTCTCCTAATAATTGTATTTATTTTCCCTGTAGGGTTTGAAGACTGGGATGTATTATTTAAGGACAAGACCAGCAGCTAATCCAATCCAGTTCACTCTAAATAAGGAAAAGCTAAAAGATAAGGAAAAGGTATCAAAAGAGGAAGAAGAGAAGGAGAGAAACACAGCAGCTATGGTGTGCTCTTTGGAGAACAGAGATGAATGTCTGATGTGTGGATCCTGAGGAAAGCTTGGAAGAGACCAGCATGTCTTCAATAGCCAAACTACTTTTTGAGCATAGATAGGTGTAGTGGGTTTGCTTGAGGTGGTAAGGCTTTGCTGGACCCTGTTGCAGGCAAAAAGAATAATTGATTTAAAGTACTGACTATGTAGGATAATTGTAATGATTTTTTTTTTAAACTCATATATTGGAATTTTCACGAAAATGCTTTTGAAAAAAAAAGACCAATATATTGGGAATAAAGGTAGAAGTTTTAGGAATGCAAAATAAGTCATCTTGCATACAGGGAGTGATTAAGTAAGGTTTCATCACCCCTTTAGCACTGCTTTTCTGATGACTTCAGTTTTGTTAAGGAGATTTAGTTTTACAGCTTTGACTGGTGGGTCTCTAGAAGCAAAACTGAGTGACAGCTCATAAAAAGTGCTAATAGGACCTTTATCTGGATATGGTCATATAGGACCTTTATCTGGATATGATCCTATTATTCTGAAATAAAGATAAACATTTCTAAGTGATTTTATGGGATTAATTTTGTCATTTACTTTCATATAAAGGTCAAATTTGAAAAAAACATTTTCTGTTCTTTGAGAATTGAGGGAGGACTTTTTTTTTTGTTTTTGAGACAGAGTTTTGCCCTTGTTATCCAGGCTGGAGTGCAATGGCGCGATCTCAGCTCATTGTAGCCTCTGCTTCCCGGGTTCAAGTGATTCTCTTGCCTCAGCCTCCTGAGTAGCCAGGATTACAGTCATGTGCTATCACTCCCAGCTAATTTTGTATTTTTAGTAGAGACAGGGTTTTTCCATATTGGTCAGGCTGGTCTCAAACTCCCCACCTCAGGTGATCCGCCTTCCTCAGCCTCCCAAAGTGTTGGGATTACAGGTGTGAGCCACTGTGCCCGGCCCTTCAGGATGACATTATATGCCTTTTTCGTCTTTTTTTCCTTTCTGTAGTAAAATATACATAACACATAACTTACAGTTTTACCCATTTTTAAACATACAATTCAGTGGCTTAAGCACATTCTCATTGTTACACTACCATCACCACTATTTGTTTCCAGAACTTCATCATCTCAAACAGAAACTCTGTATAAATAAAAACATTAACTCCTCATTCCCCCACCCCTAAGTCCCTGGTAACCTCTATTCTACTTTCCGTCTCTATGAGTATGCCTGTTCTAGTTACCTCATAAATGGATTGCATGTCTGGCTTATTTTATTTAGCATAATGTTTTCAAAGTTTATCCATGTTATAGCACATATCCAAATTTCATTCTGTATGTATACCACACTTTTTTTTTTTGAGACAGGATCTTTCTCTGTCACCCAGGCTATGTGATCTTGGCTTGGCTTACTATAACGTCTACCTCTTGGGTTCATGCGGTAAGTGATTCCTGTGCCTCAGCTTTCTGAGTAGTTGGGATTATAGGTGCACACCACAATGCCTGGCTAATTTTTGTATTTTTCATAGAGATGGGGTTTCGCCATGTTGGCCAGGCTGGTCTCAAACTCCTGGCCTCAAGGGATTTACCTGAATGCGCTACCACACTCAGGTAATTTTTGTATTTTTAGTAGAGATGGGGTTTTACTATATTGGCCAGGTTGGTCTCGAACTCCTGACCTTGAGTGATCCACCTGCCTCGGCCTCCCAAAGTGCTGGGATTACATGCATGAACCTCCATACCTGGCTTACCACATTTTGTTAATCCACTATCTTTTGATGGATATTTGGGTTGTTTCCTTCTTTTAAGGAATTGTGACTAATACTCTTGTGAATATTGGTTTACAAGTATCTATTGAGTTCCTGCTTTCAATTCTTTTGGGGAGTATGTATACAGGAGTGAAGTTGCTGGAAATTATGGTAATTCTATCTTTAACTTTTTGAGGAACTAGCAAACTTTTTGACAGCAGCTACATTATTTTACATTTACATCAGCGATACAGTAGCAATACAGTAGGGTACCATTTTGTCCACATCTTTACACAAAACTTATTTTTCATATTTTTGTTTTGGTTTTGATTTTTGAGACAAGGTCTTGCTCCATTGCCCAGGCTGCAGTGCAGTGGTACCATCATAGCTCACTGCAGCCATGATCTGCTGGGCTCAAGTGATCCTCCTATCTCAGCCTCTCAAAGTGTTGGAGTTACAGGTGTGAGCCACCATGCCCAGCTTGTATTTTTTTAAATAGCCATCTTAATGACTTGACAATTTCATTATAATGTATCTTGGTATGGGTCTCTGAGTTTATCCTATTTGGGACTTACTGGGCTTATTAGATTTGTAGATTCACATATTTCTTTAAATTTGGGATGTTTTTGGCTATTTAGGTAATTTTTCTTCCCCTTTCTACTTGGGGCTTCTATAGTGCATCTATGGGTTGACTTGATGGTGTTCCATAGGTCTATTAGGTGTTGTTTACTTTTCTTTTTCTTTCTATTCCCAGACTTGATAATTTCAGTATCCTATCTTCTCATTTTCTGTTTCTTCTTCCTGCTCAAATCTTCTGTTGTTCTCCTCTACTGAATTATTCATTTCAGTTATTCTTTTCAACTCGAGAATTTTTATTCTTTGTAATTTTTGTCTCTGTTGATATTCTGATCTTTCTGATTTCTTTTACTTGTTCATATTTTCCTTTAGCTTTTTGAATATATTTAATACAGTTGTTTTAATGTCTTTGTTGAGTAAGTCCAGTATTTTGGCTTTCTCAGGGATGGTGTCTGTCATTTTTTCTTGTTACTTTGGGTCATGTTTCTTTTTTTTTGTATGCCTTGTAACTTTTGTTGTTGAAAATTGGACATTATACCTATTAAAATGAGGTAACTTCAGTAATCAGATTGTCCTACTCCAGGGCATACTGTTTTTTTTTTCATTGCTATGTTGAAGACTGTAGTATTTCATTTGAGACATTTCCAAACATTTTTTTTTTTTTGAGTCAGTGTCTCGCTGTGTCACCCAGGTCAGAGTGCAGCGGTGTGATCTCAGCTCACCACATCCTCTGCTTCTGGGTTCAGGCAATTCTTAAGCCTTAGCCCCCTGAGTAGCTGAGATTACAGGTGTGCACCACCATACTTGGCTACTAATTTTTGTGTTTTTAGTGGAAATGGGGTTTCACCATGTTGGCCAGGCTGGTGTTGAACTCCTGGCCTCAAGTGATCTGCCCACCTCAGCCCACCACAGTGCTGGCATTACAAGTGTGAGCCACCGTGCCCAGCCCAAATTTTTTGCAGAGACTATTCTTTGTCATGTATGATCACCAAAGTCTTTGTTCCTTTTATTGCATGTTCAGTTAATGTTTTGACAGAGATACATGATACCTTCGAACTTTTGTCAAACTAGTAAGATTGGCTGGTTGCTTTTAATTGCACTGCACAAAATGGACAAAGAAAAGGATGATTTCAGGGATTTGAATTCTCAAGTACTACTTACATGACTGAACATTTATGTGTCTGCTTTGAAAGAAACTTTTACCTTCTGTACCTGCAGAGTTGAGATTTCTGAAACCAAACCCTGAATCTCATTTTGCAAGTGCCTGAATTACAATGCAAACTGAATTCTCAGCTTTGCAGGTGTCTCTACTGTTAAAGTGAGGATATTGACTGGGAATGAATGGGATCCTGAAAATTGGAATGGTGACATGGGAAAATCGTGATGAAGCTGGTAGTACTGAATACCTAAATTCTGATGAGTCTTCATTGCCAGTAGAAGCAGAGATAACTGATTTACCTAAACTGATTATACCTAATCTGACATTAACTGCTTTCCCTGAGGAAATTAATGTCCTCCCCTGAGATAATTGCCTTGCAGGACACTGCTGATTGTCCTCAGGACCCACTCGTGACCACCCCTCTTTGCTTCTAAACCTATAACTAGACCCAAGTCCCAGCAGGCCACAAAGGTGAGGTAAAAGTGAGATCCATGAGGTGTGCTACACTCGAGAACTACATGATTCTTCCCATTTGAGAATATGTGTGGAAATGGATATTGAGGGTATGTGATAATGGTAGAAGGAACATAATATTGGATCAGGCTCAGTTTATTGATATGAGCCCACAAAGCAGAGATTTTGGATTTAATATTGCAGCGTGGGGGATTGACTGGTTGGTTGGTTGATTGGTTGAAACATGGACCAAAATTTGCCCTCAGTAAATGAAGTTGAAATGCCACTCCTGCCTTGGTATACTATAGAGGAAGTAGTTCAAAGTGTTAGGGAGATTGAAATGTTAGAGTAGATTTATCATTTAAAAGACCAGCTTTCGCACCCTGAGGGAAGTCTAGAGGAAACTTCACCATAACTGAGAAGTAAATTTGTGAGGGGAGCCTCCGCATCCTTAAAGACCTCTGTGATTGCTCTTTCCTGTAGGTCAGAAATTACAGTGTGAATTTCTACCACTGAATTGGGAAACCTAAATTCAGTGGGAGTAATTGAATCCCATGGTGGCAGGTAGAGACACTTAATTGCCAAAGGCAAGTTGGGAATGGTTATTTTAATGGACAGCAGTGTTAAAGCAGCAATCAGAAGAATCGTCTGACGGGGGCAGACACAGTGGCTCACACCTGTAATCCCAGCACTTTGGGAGGCTGAGGCGAGCAGAACACTTGAGGCCAGGAGTTTGCGATCAGCCTGGCCAACATGATGAAAGCCTCTCTCTACCAAAAATACAAAAATTAACCTAGTGTGGTGGCACGTCTCTGTAGTACCAGCTACTTGGGAGGCTGAGGCAGGAGAACCCAGGAGGCAGAGGCTCCAGTGAGCCGAGATTGTGCCACTGCACTCCAGCCTAGGCGATAGAGCGACTCTGTCTCAAAAAAGACCAGTCTGACTCACAGAGATGTAGTTTGGCTAGGTGATCATGGAGTTCCTTGAGGTGAAATACATGGGAAATTTATTAAATTCTCACTTGATCTATATAAGCAGAAGGGTTTTAGGTCAAGTGAACAAATCTAATTTGAATAATAAAACCAGAATTACGGCTCCTCAATAAATTCCCAGATTTGAACTGGTTTATAGACCCAGAACTCCTTGAATGAAGGGGAGACCAGATGCCCTTGAGGAAGGATCCCACCACACTACCAAAGATATATACTGTTAAATCTTTCTCCCAGCCTTTCCCAGAAGGATCTGTGGCCTTTTACTAGAGTAACTACATTGGGAAAAAGAAAGAAACCTTTCGAGGATTACCAGACACAGACCTAAACTAACACTAGTTCCAGGAAACTAAAAATGTCACTGTGATCTTCCAATTGCAGTAGGCATTTATAGAAGTCAGAGAATCAATGGAGTTTTAGCTCCAGTCTGTCTCACAGTGAGTCCAGGGATCCCTGAAACCATCCTGTGGTTATTTCACTATGCAGTTTGGGAATGCATGATTGGAATAGATACACTCAGCAACTGGCACAGAAAGCCAACCACATTGGTTCTCTGACTTGAGTGAGGGCTATTATAGTGGGAAAGTTCAAGTGGAAGCCACTAGAACTGCCTCTACCTAGGAAAATGATAAACCAAAATCAGTATTGCATTCCTGGAAGGGTGGCAGAAATTAGTGCCACCATCAAGGTCTCAAAGTATGTAGAAGTAATTTCCACCCCATTCAACTCACTTGTTGGGCCTTTGCAGAAAACATGGATTTTGGAGAATGACAATGGATTATCATAAGCTTAACTGGGTGATGACTCTAACCAGAGGCAGTTCCATTGCTTGAGCAAGTTAACATGTATCCTGGTACCTGGTATGTAGCTATTGATCTGGCAAATGCTTTTTTCTCCATACCCCTTAGTAAAGACCACCAGAAACAATTTGTTATTATCTGGAAAGGCCAGCAATACACCTTCACTGTCCTGCCTCACTGGTAAACTCTCCAACCCTACATCATAATTTAGTTTACAGGATTTTGATCAGCTTTCTGTTCCGCAAGGTATCACTCTGGTCCAGTACATTGGTGACATTATATTGATTAGACCTGCGAGCAAGTAGTGACTACTCTATACTCATTGGTAGGATACTTGCATGTCAGAAGGTGGAAATCTAAAATTCAGGGTCACCTTCTACATTAGTGCAATTTGTTTTTTTTCCTTTTTCTTTTCTTTTTTCTTTTTTTTTTTTTTTCTTTTTTTTGAGATGGAGTCTTCTTCTGTTGCCAGGCTGGAGTGCAGTGGTGCGATCTCAGCTCACTGCAACCTCTGCCTCCCGGGTTCAAGCTATTCCCCTGCCTCAGCCTGCTGAGTAGCTGGGACTACAGGTGTGTGCCACCACGCCCAGCTGATTTTTTTTTGTATTTTAGTAGAGACGAGATTTCACCATGTTGGCCAGGATGATCTTGATCTCCTGACCTCGTGATTCATCTGCCTAAGCCTCCCAAAGACCTGGGATTACAGGTGTGAGCCACTGCATTCGGCCCATAATTGCAATTTCTAGGCATCTGGTGTTGAGATATGTCAAGATACCCTTTCTAAAGTGATGGATAAATTGTTGCATCTGACCCCTCCTACAAGCAAGAAAGAGGTATGATACTTAGTGTACCTCTGAGTCTTGACGGTAAAAAAATCATGGTAACCATTCCCAGCTTGGTTATGGCAATTGAGTGCCTTCACATGCCACTCTGAAATCTATTTACCCCCACTGAACTTAGGATTCATTTGGAGCAGCACACTGGGGCATGCTACCCCATCCTATTTACCAAAAGCTGCTAGTTGTGGGGCCCAGAACAAGAGAAGGCACTGCCACAGGTCCAGGCTGCCAGAGAAGTTTCTCTGTTACTTGGGCCATCTGATCCATTAGATCCAATGGTGCTTGAATTGGCAGTGGCAGATAGAGATGCTCACTGGAGCCTTTGGCAGACCCCTATAAGTGAATCACAGGACAGGCCCTTAGGATTTTGGACCAAAGCCCTGCCATTATCCCCTGTGGATAACTACTCTCCTTTTGAGAAACAGCTTTTGGCTTGCCTTGGTAGAGACTGAACACTTAACCAAATTAACATGTAACTTGAGCTGGCTGTTATCTGACTCACCTTGCCATAAAATTGAGCATGCACAGCAGCACTCCATCATCAAATGGAAGTGATATATACAAAATCAGCCTCAAGCAAACCCTGAAGGCACAAGTGAGTTACGTGAAGAAGTGACCCAAAAGCCCGAGGTCTCCACTCCTGCTACACTGCCTTTTCTTCCCCAGCCTGCACCTATGGCCTCATGGGGAGTTCCCTATGATCAATTGACAGAGGAAGAGAAAACTCAGGCTTGTTTAGCAGATGATTCTGTGCAGTCAGTGTGCAGGCACTGCAGCACCTTTCTGGGATATCCCTGAACACTCTTTCCTTCTGTAGATGATAAGGAGCTTTGAAAGTCTTTTTCTTTTTTTTTTTTTTTCAATTTTGAGACAGAGTATTGCTCTGTTTCCCAGGCTGGGTATTAATCCTCTGTCAGATAAATAATTAGCAAATTTTTTTTTTTTGCCAGTGGCTTGATCTTGGCTCACTCTTGGAGTGCAATGGCTCGATCTTGGCTCACTGCAGTCTCTGCCTCCTAGGTTCAAGCGATTCTCTTCTGTCTTAGCCATCTGAGTAGCTAGGACTACAGGCACATGCCACCACACCAGGTTAATTTTTGTATTTTTGGTAGAGACAGGCTTTCACCATGTTGGTCTCAAGTGATCTGCCTGCCTCGGTCTCCCAAAGTGCTGGGATTACAGGTGTGAGTCACCGCTTTCAGCCAGAGCTGTGGAAGTCTTTAAAGCAGGGATAGCTTTTAAGTAGATCACATTGGCTGTCATGGGAAGAATGGCCTAACCAGGAGTTTGGTTCCAACTTGGATCTGGATCCCAGATCAGGGCTTAGTCTGGTTTTTGGATCAGATGTGGACTCCAGGGCAGGACCCTATCTGTGTGCCTGAGGTCAGCATGGAGGCCTCAGAGTCTGACCTGTGTGTTAAGTTTGGGTTTCCCAGGTAGAGTCTACTCTGGTCTTTGGGTCAGACAGGGACCCAGAAGAAGACCTGGTCTGGATGTGTGTCAGACTGGGGCCCTTGGGCAGGACCTGACCTGTTTGTGTGGGCTAGACTGCACACTGGGGGGTAAACCTGACCTGTGTGCCTGCACAGCTTTGGGATCTCAGGAAAGAACCTCACCTGTGTTTGGGACTGACTGGACTCTAAAACCCAGCCTAGTACCTGTATTAGACTGGAAGCCTCACTGCTGACGTGTGTATTAGGTCAGAATAAACTTATTGTCAAGCTTAGGCTATGTTTCGGAAAGACTGGGCCCCAGGGAAGGGCCTGCCTGTTTATTTGTTTCAGAGTGGTGTTCAGGGCAGGTTGTGGTCTGTATGACTTGCTCTGTAAGACTCTCTTAGTTAAGTTTCATACATCCAGATATTAGTTGGGACTTTCTCAGGAGTTGGGAGAAAGAGGACGAGAAAATAAACTAAGAAGAATAAATAGGTAAACACACTTTTATTACTGGGGGTAAAAACAGAAAGAACATTCTAAGAATTTAACGAGCAACAGTTGACTAATAGAGGGCCTGCTGTTGAGCCCATAATCTGCTGAGGAAATTTCAGCCTGTCCCTGAGTACTGCCTGCTTATCTCTTCTCAGAGGTCATAGCCCCAACTTCCCAAGTTAGTAAAGTCCTCTCACCCTGGCAATTTCCTCTCCACTCTCATATTCTGTAGCCTCTTGGCTTCTCCTCCGCATTTTGGGCTTTTTCCTTTCCACAGAGCATCTTTTCTACATGTTGCTGGATCTCCCTAGTCCTCACCCCATAAATGACAGGATTCAAGGCTCCTGGAAGCAGCAAGTATATGGCACTGAGTAGATTCTGGACATCCTGGGACCCAGTCTTGGCTACTTGGGAGACAATGGAAGTGGAAAGACCAAAGAGGTAAATGGTGAGGATGACTAGTAAGTGGGAGTCACATGTGTGTAAGGCCTTGGGTTGGGCTCCCCAAGAAGAGACCCAGAAGGCATCACAGATGATGCAGGTGTAGGAGGTCCTCAGCAGGGTCACATCAAGGGTTACAGTGACCAACTGCATAGCCAGCCCCAGCTAGATGTTGAAGGTCAGGTCTCCACAGGCTATGCTCAACAGTGCAATGTACTCACAAGTGAAGTGTTGAATCACTGCTGTCTGGCAGAATTGGGCTTTTGCAGTTAGCAGAAACAAGGGGACTGGAACTCCCAGGCTCCGTGTCAGGGTAAGAATGGCCAGCAGGCCCAGCAGCTGGCAGGTCATCAGGTCAGAATAGTGGAATGGGTGGCAGATGGCCAGGTAGTGGTCCAGGGCCATGGCCAGAAGGAGGTTGTAGTCCAGGAGGAAAGTGAAGTAGATAAAGAACGTCTGGGCCAGGCAGCCATGCAGTGATATGGGGTTAGCATAATGCACAAAGCCCTCCTGCAATTTAGGCATCAGCTGTGGCAGCACAAATGCTGATAGCTAGAAGCAGAGCAATGAGCATATACATAGGCTGATGCACATTTTGCTGGGCAACCACTGTTGATTGGATGACCAGGGCATTGGCAGAGATGATGGTCACATAGAGAAAGACAAGAGGCAGGACCAGGAGGGGCTACCACTCTTGAAGTCAGGAAGAAGTTGTTGTAGGAGATGTTGAAGGTTTTTGGGGTCTGACCTGCAGACCCTGACTCAGTGACAGATGAACAAATTCACTTAAACACAAATCTCCAGTGAAAGAGTAGGCTAGGGGTGTCCATGGCCACTCACAGACATTCCTGAGAGAGGTAGCAGCCACAACCCCGACCAGCTGGTATTCTAGACATTTATTCAGTATAGATTTAATAGGAGAGGTTCTGAGTTAGCACACTTACGGATAATAATTAAAGGCCAGGTTTTGAGCAAACATGATTTGTGGGTGATAAATCTGGTTGCCCTCCCCCTGAGAGAGCCATCTAGCTCGTGAAAGATTAAAAGTTAGTTTAGAATCACATGAATAAACAAGTTATTCAGATAACCTCTCCCACATTTCCTAGTTATTTGCTTTTCTTGATCAACTAAAGGTAAAGGGGATTAGGCTTCTATCAGCCAAAACTTCATATATATATATATATATATATATATATATATATATATATATATATATAATTCATGCACTTTAGGTTCTGGGGTACATGGGCAGAACATGCAGGATTGTTGCATAGGTACCTACAAGGCAATATGGTTTGCTGCCTCCATCCCTCTGTCACCTATATGTGGCATTTCTCCCCACATTATCCCTCCTCAACCTCCCTACTCCCCACTGTCCCTCACCTATTCCCCCATAACAGACACCTGTGTGTGATGCTCCCCTTGCTGTGTCCATGTGTTCTCATTGTTCAACACCCACCGATGAGTGAGAACATGCTGTGTTTGATTTTCTGTTCTTGTGTCAGTTTGCTGAGAATGATGGTTTCCAGATTCATCCATGTCCCTACAAAGGACACAAACTCATCATTTTTATGGCTGCATAGTATTTCATGGTGTATATGTGCCACATTTTCCTTGTCCAGTCTATCGTCGATGGGGATTTGGGTTGGTTCCAGGTCTTTGCTATTGTACAGTGCTGCAATGAACGTACATGTGCATGTGTCTTTGTAACAGAATGATTTATAATCCTTTGGATATATACCAAGTAATGGGATTGCTGGGTCAAATGGAATTTATTGGTGTATTGAAATGGTTGTGATTTCTGCACATTGATTTTGTATCCTGAGACTTTGCTGAAGTTGCATAACAGTTTAAGGAGATTTTGGGCTGAGATTATAGGGTCTTCTAAATATACAATCATGTTGCCCACAAATAGAGACAATTTGACTTCCTCCTTTCCTAAATGAATGCCCTTTATTTCTTTTTCTTGCCTAATTGCTCTGGCTAGAACTTCCAATACTATATTGAATAGGAGTGGTGAGAGAGGGCATCCTTGTCTAGTGCCAGATTTCAAAGGGAATGCTTCCAAT
The DNA here is from genome assembly GCA_963573385.1 of Cacajao melanocephalus. Taxonomy (NCBI): domain Eukaryota; kingdom Metazoa; phylum Chordata; class Mammalia; order Primates; family Pitheciidae; genus Cacajao; species Cacajao melanocephalus. The sequence goes on along the minus strand of CAUYLG010021385.1, from coordinate 92,875 downwards.
TTTTTCCCTTTTCAGTATGATATTCGCTGTGGGTTCGTCATAAATAGCTTTTATTATTTTGAGATAAGTTCCATTGATACCTAGTTTATTGAGAGTTTTTAGCATAAAGTGCTGTTGAATTTTGTTGAAGGCCTTCTCTGCCTCCATTGAAATAATCATGTGGTTTTTGTCTTTCGTTCTGTTTATGTGGTAGATTACGTTTATAGACTTGCATATGTTGAACCAGTCTTGCATCCCCGGGATGAAGCCTACTTGATCGTGATGGATAAGCTTTTTGATGTGCTGTTGCAATCGGTTTGCCAGTATTTTATTGAAGATTTTTGCATCTATATTCATCATGGATATTGGCCTGAAGTTTTCTTTTTTTGTTGAGTCTCTGCCAGATTTTGGTATCAGGATGATGTTGGTCTGAAAAAAGGCTTGGGAAGGATTCCCTCTTTTTTGTATTGATTGGAATAGTTTCAGAAGGAGTGGTACCAGCTCCTCTTTGTATGTCTGGTAGAATTTGGCTGTGAACCCATCTGGACCTGGGCTTTTTTGCTCGGTAGGCTATTAAGTGCGCCTGAACTTCAGCCCTTGTTATTGGTCTATTCAGGGTTTTTGACTTCTTCCTGGTTTAGGCTTGTGAGGGTGCAAGTGTCCAGGAATTTATCCATTTCTTCCAGGTTTACTGGTTTATGTGCGTTGAGTTGTTTGTAGTAATTTCTGATGGTAGTTTGTATTTCTGTGGAATTGGTGGTGATATCCCCTTTACCATTTTTTATTACATCTATTTGATTCTTCTCCCTTTTCTTTTTTATTAATCTGGCTAGTGGTCTATTTTGTTGATCTTTTCAAAAAACCAGCTCCTGGATTTATTGATTTTTTTGAAGGGTTTTTTTGTGTCTCTATCTCCTTCAGTTCTGCTCTGATCTTATTTCTTGTATTCTGCTAGCTTTTGAGTTTTTTTTTTTTTTTATTTTGCTCCTCTAGCTCTTTCAATTTTGATGATAGGGTGTCAATTTTAGATCTTTCCTTGCTTCTCACGTGGGCATTTATTGCTATAAATTTTCCTCTAGACACTGCTTTAAATATGTCCCAGAGATTCTGGTACGTTGTGTCTTCATTCTTGTTGGTTTCGAAGAACATCTTTATTTCTGCCTTCATTTCATTGTTTATCCAGTAAACATTCAGGAGCCAGTTGTTCAGTTTCTGTGAAATTGGGTGGTTCTGAGTAAGTTTCTTAATCCTGAGTTCTAATTTGATGGTGCTGTGGTCTCAGAGACTGTATGTTATGATTTCCGTTCTTTTGTATTTGCTGAGGAGAGATTTACTTCCAATTGTGTGGTCAATTTTAAAGTAGATGTGATGTGCTGAGAAGAATATATATTCTGTGGATTTGGTGTTGAGATTTCTGTAGATGTCTATTAGGTTTGCTTGGTCCAGATCTGAGTTCAAGTCCTGGATATCCTTGTTAATTTTCTGTCTCATTGATCTGTCTAATATTGATGGTGGAGTGTTCAAGTCTCCCACTATTGTTGTGTGGGAGTCTAAATCTCTTTGTAGGTCATTAAGAACTTGCTTTATGTATCTGGGTGCTCCTGTATTGGGTAGGTATATATTTAGGATCATTAGCTCTTCTTGATGGATTGATCCTTTTACCATTATGTAATGCCCTTCTTTGTCTCTTCTGATCTTTGTTGCTTTAAAGTCCATTTTATCAGAGACTAGGATTGCAACTCCTGCTTTTATTTTTGCTCTCCATTTGCTTGGTAAATCTTTCTCCACCTCTTTATTTTGAGACTATGTGTGTGTCCTTGCATGTGAGATGGGTTTCCTGGATACAGCACACTGATGGGTTTTGACTTTTTAATCCAGTTTGCCAGGCTGTGTCTGTTGATTGAGCCATTTCACCCATTTACATTTAAGGTTAACATTGTTATGTGTGAATTTGATCCTGCTGTTTTGTTGCTAGCTGGTTGTGTTGCCCATTAGTTGATGCAGTTTCTTCATTGTGTCGATGCTCTTTACCATTTGGTACATTTTTGGAGTGGCTGGTAGTGGTTGTTTCTTTCTATGTTTAGTGCTTCTTTCAGGAGCTCTTCTAAGGCAGGCCTGGTGGTGACAAAATCTCTGAGCAACTGCTTGTTCATAAAGGATTTTATTTCTCCTTCACTTATGAAGCTTAGTTTGGCTGGATATGCAATTCTAGGTTGAAAGTTCTTTTCTTTAAGGATGTTGAATATTGGCCCCCACTGTCATCTGGTTTGTAGGGTTTCTGTGGAGAAATTTCCTGTGAGTCTGATGGGCTTCTCTTTGTGGGTAACCCAACCTTTCTTTCTGGCTGCCCTTAGCATTTTTTCCTTCATTTCAACCCTGGTAAATATGACAATTATGTGCCTTGGGGTTGCTCTTCTTGAGGAATATCTTTGTGGTGTTCTCTGTATTTCCTGTACTTGAATATTGGCCTGCCTTGCTAGGTTGGGGAAGTTCTCCTGGATAATATCCTGATGAGTGTTTTCCAGCTTGGATTCATTCTCTCTAACACATTCAGGTACACCTATCAAACATAGATTAGGTCTTTTCACATAATCCCATATTTCTTGGAGGCTTTGTTCATATCTTTTTACTCTTTTATCTCTAATCTTGCCTTCTCATTTTATTTCATTGAATTGATCTTCAATCTCTGATATCTTTTCTTCTGCTTGGTCAATTTGGCTATTGAAACTTGTTTATGCTTCTCGAAGTTCTCATGTCATGTTTTTCAGCTCCATCACTTCATTTATATTCTTCTCGAAGCTGTTTATTCTCATTATCATTTCATCAAACCTTTTTTCAAGGTTATTAATTTCTTTGCATTGGGTTAGAACATGTTCTTTTAGCTCAGAGAAGTTTGTTATTACCCACTTTCTGAAGCCTGTTTCTGTCAATTCATCAGACTCATTATCCATCCAGCCTTGTTCTCTTGTTGGTGAGGAGTTATGATCCCTTGGAGGAGGAGAGGTGTTCTGGTTTTCGGTGTTTTCATAATTTTTGCACTGGTTTCTTCCCATCTTTGTCGATTTATCTACCTATGGTCTTTGTAGTTGGTGACTTTCAGATGGGGTCTCTGAGTGGACGTCCTTTTTGTTGATGATGAAGTTTTTTCTTTGTTTTTTAGTTTTCCTTCTAACAGTCAGACCCCTCTGCTGTAGGACTGCTGGAGTTCCATTCCAGACCCTGCTTGCCTGGGGATCATAAGCAGTGGCTGCAGAAGAGTAAGGGCTGCCGCCAGTTTCTTCTTCTGTTACCTTTGTCCCAGAAGGGTACTCGCCAGATGTCAGCCTGAGCTCTCCTTTATGAGATGTCTCTTTGGATATATAGGGGTTGGGGAGCTGCTTGAGGAGACAGTCTGTCCCTTATAGGAGCTCAAGTGCTGAGCTGTAAGCTCTGTTGTTCCATTAATAGCTGCTGGGCAGGTACGTTTAAGTCTGCTGCAGCAGAATGCATAACCACCTTTTTTTCCCAGGGGCTCTGTCCTGGGAAGGTGTGGCTTTATTTATAAGTTTCTGACTTTCTGCTGTCTTTGTTCAGAGATGCCCTGCCGAGTGAGGAGGTAGCCTAGTCACAGTCTGCCAGCAGAGGCGTTGCTGAGCTGCAGTGGGTTCTGCCAGCTGCTGTGTGAACTTCCTTGTGGTTTGGTTTATAGAGTTACAGATAGAACTGCCTCAGTAATGGCAGTCTGCCTCAGTAATGGTGGATTGTCTCTGTAATGGCATATTGCCTTGGTAATGGTGGACTGCCTCAGTAATGGCGGACTGCCTCGGTAGTGGTGGACTGCCTCAGTAATGGTGGATGCCCTTCCCCCCACAAAGCTAGACTGTCCCGGGTCCAGCTGTGCTTGCTGTGAAACTCTCAGTCCAGAGCGTTTCAGATTGCTGGTCTTTTTGGGGGTGGTACTTGCTGAGCCAGATCACCTGGCTCCTTGTTTCAGCCCTGTTTTATTCAGTTGAATGGGTGACTCTGTCTCCCAGGAGTTCCAGGTGCCAGTTGAAATGCCATCCAGATTTGTGTGAGTTTTTGTGGGGATACCCACTGCGCCGGCTGAAACAGCTGTGCTAGAGACTCATGGTGCTTTTCCGCCTGAGAATCTCCTGGTCTGTGGGCAGTAAGAATTTGTTTGGAAATGTGGTGATCACTCACCCTCTGCGTTCTCACTGGGAACTGCACTCAAGAGCTGTTCCTATTCAGCCATCTTGGATCATCTCCCCCATGGGTGTACAATTTACATTCCCACCAACAGTGTACAAGTGTTCCTTTTTTTTTTTTTTTACATCCTTGCCAACACTTGTTATCTTTCATCCTTTTGGTATTAGCCATCTAACACCACAGGTATGAGTTGATGTCTCATCGTAATTTTATTTTGCATTTTCCTGATGATTAGTGATGTAGAGCATTTTTCATATATCTGTTGGTAATTTGTATGCCTTGTTTTATGCAATCTTGTTTCTCTCTTTTTGCATTTTTTTCTTGTACTTTTGGGTCACATCAAAAAAATTGTTGCCTAGGCCAATGTCAGTAAGTTTTTCTCTAATGTTTTCTTCTAGTAGTTTTACAGCTTCAGGTCTTACATTTAGGTATTTAATCCATTTTGATTTTAATTTTTAATATGATAATGTCAGATAAGGATCTAATTTCAGTCTTCTACATGTGGATATCCAGTGTTCCCAATACCACTTATTAAAGAAACTGTATGTGCTTGGCACCATTGTAAAAAATCAACTGACTAACTGCATGGATTTATTTCTGTGCTTGCTATTCTGTGCCACTGGTCATTGTCTGTTTTTATGCCAGTATAATACTGTCTTAATTATTATAATTTTGTAGTATATTTTGAAGTCAGGTAGTATAATGTTTCTGACTTTTTTCTCCTCGAGATTACTTTGGCTATTTGGGGTCTGTTGCTTTCCATATGGATTTTAAGAATTTTTTTCTATTTCTGTGAAAAATGTTACTGGAATTTTGATAGGGATCACATTGAGTCTGTAGACGGCTTTGGGTAGTATAAACATTTTAACTTTCAGGATCAAAATTCTTAACAAATTAGGTATAAATGTACCTCAACATAATAAAGGTGACAAACTTTATTTATTCATAAATTGATATTAATATTAATTATTCCAATCCATAAACATGAGATATCTTTCCATTTATTTGTGTTTTCTTCAATTTCTTTAATCAATGTTTTATAGTTTTCAGTGTACAGGTCTTTTACCTCCTTGGTTAAATTTAGTCCAATTATTTGGTAGCTATTTAAAGTGGGATTGTTGTCTTGATTTATTTTTTGGTAGATTTTTGCTAGTGTATAGAAAGGATACTGATTTTTGTGTGTCGTGGATACAAAACATATTGTGAATACAATACATACTGATTTTTGCATGTTGTAGATACTGATTTTTGTATGTAATTCATGTGGATTTTTCTATCCTGTAACTTCACTGAATTTGTTTATTAGTGAAAAACATTTTTTGTGGTGTTTTTAGGGTTTTCTATCTACAAGAGTATGTCATCTGCAAACAAGGACAATTTAATTTTTTCCTTTCCAATTTGGATGCTTTTTATTTCTTTTACTTGCCTACTTCTCTGGCTAAAACTTCCATTCCATAAAACTTCTATTATGTTGAATAGAAATTGCAAGAGTGGGCATCTTTGTCTTATTCCTGATGTCAGAGGAAAAGTTTTCAACTTTTCATTGTGGAATATAATGTTAGCTGTGGGTTTGTCATAATAAAGGTTTGTCACCTTTGTTGTGTTAAGGTACATTTATTTATACCTAATTTTTAAAGAATTTTTATTCTGAAAAGATGCTGAGTTTCATCAAATGCTTTTTTTGCATCTATTGAAGTTACGATTTTTGTCCTTCATTCTTTTAATGTAATGTGTCACATTTACAGATTTGTGTATGTTGAACTCTCCTTGCATTTCTGAGACAAATCTCACTTGATCATGGTGAATGATCCCTTTAAGATACTGTTGGATTCAGTGTCCTAGTATTTTGTTGATGATTTTTTGCATCCATGTTCATCACGGATATTGGCCTCTAATTTTCTTTTCTTATGGTGTTCTTTTCTGTCTTTGGTATCAGGGCAATTCTAGCCTCATAAAATGGATTTGAAAGTATTCCCTTTTTTATTTTTTGAAAGAGTTTGAGGAGGATTGCTCTTAGTCCTTTAAATGTTTGGTAAGATTGAGCAGTGAAGCCATCAGGTCCTGGGCTTTCACTGATGGGAGATTTTTATTACTGATTCAATCTTACTAATGGCATTTTGTACTCATTATTGGTCTATTCACATTTTTTATTTCTTCTTGATTTAATCTTGGTAGGTTGTTTGTCTCTAGGAATTAATCCATTTCCTCTAAGTTATACAATTTGTTGACATATAATTGGTCATAGCAGTCTCTTATGATCATTTTTACTTCTCCAGTACCTATTATAGTGACTTCTCTTTCATTTATGATTTCATTTATTTGAATTTTATGTTTTTCTTAGTTTAGATAAAGTTTGTCAACTTTAATTATCTTTTTAAACCAATTCTCTTTGTTTCTCTTTTCTATCATTTTTCTACTCTCTAGTTCTTCTGTTTTGGCTGTGATCTTTATTAGTTCCTTTCTTTTACTAACTTTTTGGTTAGTTTGTTTTTTCTTTTTCTAGTTTTTTGAATTATAATGTTAGCTTGTTTATTTGAGATCTTTTTTAATAAAAGACTTATTTTTATTTTTCACTGTTTTTGTTTTTTTTGTTGTTGTTTTTTGAGATGGGGTCTTGCTCTGTCACACAGGCTGGAAGTGCAGTGGTGCGATCTCAGCTCACAGCAACCCTGCCTCTTAGGTTCAAGTGATTCTCCTGCCTCAGCCTCCCAAGTAGCTGGGATTACAGGTGCCCACCACCACACCTGGCTAATTTTTGTACTTTTAGTAGAGATGGAGTTTTACCATGTTGGCCAGACTGGTCTCAAACTCCTTACCTCAGGTGATCTGCCTGCCTCAGCCTTCCAAAGTGCTGGGATTACAGGAATGAGCCACCGTGCTCGGCTGTCTATGTTTCACTGTTTTGAGACAGGATCTTGCTCTGTCATCCAGATTGGGGAGCAATGATATGATCATGGCTCACTGCAGCCTTGACCTCCTGGGATCAAGTGTTCCTCCCACTTCAGCCTCCCAGGTAGATGAGACTACAGGTAAGTAACCACATCTGGCTAATTTTTAATTTTGTTTGTGGAAACAAGGTTTCACTATGTCATCCAGGCTAGTTTCAAATTTCTTTTGAGCTAAAGCAGTTCTCCCACTTTGACTTCACAAAGTGCTGGAATTGTAGACATGAGTCACTGATCTGGGCCCTCTTTCTTCTCTTTTAATATGTTTATTGCTATAAACTTCCCTCTTAGAACTGCTTTTGCTGCACACCATAAGTTAGTGATATGTTAATATGTCCATTTTCATTATTCTCAAGTTGATTTTACATTTCCCTTTTAATGTATTTTTGACCCATTAACCATGTTGTTTGATATCCATGTGTTTTTGAATTTTCCAATGTTCCTCCTGTTATTGATGTCTAGTTTTATGTAATTATGATCTGAAAAAAATACTTGATATAATTTAAAACTTCTTAAATTTGTTAAGACTTGTTTTGTGGCCTAACATATAATCTATCCTGGAGAATGTTCCATGTGCACTTAAGAAACATATGCAGTCTATTGCTGTTGAATGAAATGTTCTGTATATGTCTATTAGTTCCATTTGGCTTAAAGTGTAGTTTAAATCTGATGTTTCATTATTAATTCTCTGTCTGTATGATTTGTCCATTGCTGAAAGTGGGGCTCTTAAAGTCCTCTATTCTCATTGTATTACACTCTGTCTCTCCTTATAGATCTATTAATATTTGCTTTAGTTGTTATATGTAGGTATTCCAGCCTTGGGTACACATATTTGTATAATTGTATTTTCTTAATGAATTGATCTCTTTATCATTGTATTATAATGATAATATTATATTCCTTGTCTCTTTGTATAGTTTTTGACTTAAAGTTTATTTTATCTGATACAGGTTGAGTTTCCTTTATCCAAAATGATTGGGAACAGAAGGTTTTTAAATTTAAAAATTTTTTGATTTTGGAATATTTGCATTATATATTTACTGTTTTAGCATTCCTAATCTAAAAAAAAAATCCAAAATGCTCCAGTGAGCATTTCCTTTGAGCATTATATCAGCACTCAAAATATTTTTAATTTTGAAATATTTCAGACTTCTGATTTTTGGATTAGGGATACTCAATCTATAAAATTATCCCTTCTCTCTTTTGGTTTCCATTTAATGAAATAATTTTTCCATCCCTTTATTTTCAGTCTAGGTATGTTGTTATAAATGAAGTGAGTATCTCAAAGGCAACATATAACTGGATCTTATTTTTTAAACCATTCAGTTGCTACGTCTTTTTATTGAAGAATTTAATCATTTTCCATTCAAGATAATTATAGGTAAGTTAGGACTTACTAATGGCATTTTGTTAATTGTTTTTGGGGTTTTTTTTGGTAGATCTTTTGTTCCTTTTTTCCTCTCTAGCTGTCTTCCTCTTTTTCTCTAGTTTTATGCTTTGATTACTTTTTATCTTTTGTATATCTACTTTGGGTTTTTGCTTTCTGGTTACTAGGACACTTAGAAAAAATCTTAATTATAACAGGCTATTTTATGCTGATAACATCTTAACTTTGATTGCATTACAACTCCACACTTTACTTCCCCACAGTTAAAATTTTTGATGTCAAAATTTATATCCTTTTATAGTATACACCCCTTAACAAATTATTGTAGCTATTGTTATTATTATTACTTTCACCAGCAAATTTTATTCTTTTATTTTTTTGTGACTAATTAGCCTCTTTTTGTTCAGCTTGTAGACTCCATATAACCTTTCTTGTAAGACAGGTCTAGGGGTAATGAACTCCCTCAGCTTTTGTTTGTTTGGTAAAGTCTTAATGTCTCATTTATTTCTGAAGGACAGTTTCAGTTTTGGTGAATACGGTACTTTTGGTTTGTAGTTTTTTCTTCAGCACTTTGAATATATTATCTTACTGTTTCCTGGCCTGTAAGTTTCCTGCTGAGAAATTTGCTGCTAGCCTTACTAGGATTCCCTTAACCTCTCTTTCTGCTTTCAGAATAATCTCTTTGCCTTTGTTTTTTGACAGTTTATGTCTTGATGCCACTGTGTTTGAACTGAATGGGATTGGAGACTTTCATCCTGTACCTGGATATTTATATCTTTCCCTAGATTTGAAAAGTTTTCTGTTATTATTTCTTTAAATAAGCTTTCTACCTTGTTGTTTCTCTCTCTTGAACTCCTATAACTCAAATATTAGCTCTTTTCAAGCTCCTTCATCAGTTATATAAGCTTTTCAAAAATTCCTTTTTGTCCTTTTTTCTTGTTTCTCCTTTGACTGTATATTTTCAAATAACCTATCTTCAAGTTCAAAGATTCTTTTTCTACTTGATCAATTCTGTATTTGATGTTTTCTATTGAATTTTTAGTATCATTCATTGCATTCTTCAGTTTCAAAATTTCTGTTTGACTGTTTAAAATAATTTCAACCACTCCATTACATTTCCCATTTTGATCATTTATTATTTTTCTGATTTCATTGAATTATCTATATTTTCTTAAAGTTTGCTAAGCTCCCTTAAAACGATTATTTTGAAATGTTTGTCAGGCTGTTAATATATCTCTATTTCTTCGAGGCCAGGTACAGAGAGATTATTGTGTTCTTTTATTGGTGTTAAATCTCCTTGTTTTTTCATGTTTCTTGTTGCCTTATACTGATATTTGCACATTTAAAATAGAGACTTATTTTAGCTGTGGTGGACTAAAAAAAAGTCCTACACCCATCAGCCTGCCTAGAGATTCTAGGCAGGCTCCCTGGTGTAGTTCATAAGAAGCTTTGCTGCTGGAATCTTCAGGCAGGCTAACCTGGTGCCTGGGTCCATGTGGTGGGTCTAAATCCTGGATCCACTGGGGGGACCAGTTGACTGGGTCCATGGGGTGGGCCTGGACCCTGGGTCCAGAAGGGGAGTCCTGGAGCCTATATCTGCAGAGAATGGCCTGAAGCCTGGGCCCACAAGGACTAACCTAGCCTTATGCTTTAGTCTGTAGGGGCTTTCTGGGCACTGGGATGTTCCTGGGGCTTGGATCCACTGGGGTGTGCCTGGTGTATTAGTCCACTTGAGCAGCCTGGAGGGTGGGCGTATGGGTACTGATCTGGAGGATAGGTTCATGAGGGCAAGCCTAGATCCTGGGGTGGTAGGGGGTGCTTTGTAACTTAGGTCCACAGGGGATGAGGTCTGTGGGGCTGACCCAGCACTGGGATAGGCCTATAAAAATCTTCATAGATCATGGAATCTTTGGCTGAGAAATAATTGCTTCTGAACAGAACGAGGTTCTATGAGGCCTGAGTAGGAGTTCCATTAAACTATGCACTTAACAGAAATGATGAAGGTGATATAGTACTGAGAGACAGGAGTTCCACTCAGCCAGAGTACCGTGACCTCACTGAATATGCTGGGCTTTCAGCTAATGTAGCAGAAAGGCCACACCTTAGAAGTAAAGCTACTCTACTTACAGTAAGGACCCTACTCCAGACTCAGCCTAACAGATTAAAAAGAGGCCTCAAAAGAACTAAATCTATCTACTTGTAAATTAATTGTCAGCACAAAATTATATGGTTTCCAGAGAGAGACGTTAAAATCTGAACCCTTAACAATGTAGTATTCACAATACCCATCATTAGGTCACACATTGATGGACAGATAATGAGCAGGAAAATGTGATCCATTATCAGGTGGAAAACCAATAGAAAGTGACCCTGAAATAACCTAACTGTGGTAATTTGAAGTAGGCAAATTACCACTATTTAAAATAATCATTATAAATATATTCAAGGAATTAAAGGGGAAAGGCTTATAATACAAAAATAGGTATAGGATTTCAGCAGAGCAATGGAAACCATAAAAAAGAAGCAATCAGAAATTTTAAAACTAAAAATTAAAATAACCAAAATGAAAGAAAAACTAATTGGCTGGGCTTAATAGTAGATTATGTTTGACAAAATAAATTATCAGGGAACTTGCAGGTTGACACATGAACATTGTCAATTCAGAAAGATAAAAAGAAAATAGATTGAAAAGAGATTGACTTGTGAGACAAGATGAAGTAGTCTATATACATGTAACTGGAATTCCAGAAAGAGAAAAAGGAGAATATAGGGCAGAAAATATTATTTTGAATACATGACTTAAATTTTCCCAAATTTAAACTTACAGATCCAAGTAACTCAGTAAACCCAAGAAAAATAAAAACAAAGAAACTCACACCTTGTCATAGGCAAGCTGTTGAAAATTGAACGTAAGCTTTTTTTCATGTGTTTGTTGGCTGCATAAATGTCTTCTTTTGAAAAGTGTCTGTTCGTATCCTTTGCCCACTTTTTGATGGGGTTGTTTGTTTTCTTGAAATTTGTTTAAATTCTTCATAGAATCTGGATATTAGCCCTTTGTCTGATGGGTAGATTACAAAATGTTTTTCCCATTCTATTGGTTTCTGGTTCACTCTATTGATAGTTTCTTTTCCTGTGCAGAAGCTCGTAAGTTTAATTAGATCCCACTTGTCTATTTTGGCTTTTGATGCCATTGCTTTTGGTGTTTTAGTCATGAAGTCCTTGCCCATGCCTATGTCCTGGATGGTATTGCCTAGGTTTTCTTCTAAAGTTTTTATGGTGTTAGGCTTCATATTTAAATCTTTAATCCATCTAGAGTTAATTTTTATATCACTGGTCGTTAGAGAAATGCAAATCAAAACCACATTGAGATACCACCTCACACTAGTTAGAATGACGATCATTAAAAAATCAGGAGACAACAGCTGCTGGAGAGGATGTGGAGAAATAGAGAAGCTTTTACATTGCTGGTGGGAGTGTAAATTAGTTCAACCATTGTGGAAGACAGTGTGGTAATTCCTCAAGGATGTAGACATAGAAATACCCAGTAATCCCATTACTGGGCATATACCAAAGGATTATAAATCATTCTATTATAAAGATGCATGCACACGTATCTTTATTGTGGCAATGCTCACAATAGCAAAGACTTGGAACAAACCCAAATGCCCATCAATGATAGACTGGATAAAGAAAATGGGGCACATATACACCGTGAACTACTATATAGCTGTAAAAAAAAGATGAGTTCATGTCCTTTGCAGAGAGATGGATGAAACTGGAAATCATCATTCTCAGCAAACTGACACAAGAACAGAAAACCAAACACCACATGTTCTCACTCCTAAGTGGGTGTTGAATAATGACAACACACAGACACAGGGTGGGGGTACATCACACACTGTGACCTGGGGGTAGAGGGGTTAGGGAAGGAATAGCAGGAGGTGGGGGTATTGGGGAGGGATAGCATTAGGAGAAATACCTAATGTAGATGACAGGGTGATGGATGCAGCAAACCACTACCGTGGCACATGTATACCTATGTAACAACCTGCACGATCTGCACATGTACCCCAGAACTTATAATATAATAAGTAAATGAATAAATAAAACAAAATTGAAGATAAAGAGAAAATCTTTGAAACAGAAAAAAAAACCTAATAACAAGGAGAAATCCACATTAACTACAGGTAAGCAACAACATGAATGACTCACATTAGAATGATTCACATCAGAATTAATGGAGGGAGAATACTTTGAAAAAAGCATCTTTAAAGTTGAAAGGAATACAAACAATCTTCAACCTAGAATTCCGTATCTAGCAAAAATTTCCTTCAAAACTGATGATGAAATAAAGATCTTTTCAGGTGAATAAAAATAGAATTCATTACCAGCAGATTCACATTATAAGAAACAGCAAAAAAAAATCTTCAGGCTGAAAAAAATTGACTCCAAATGTAATCATAGAGGTACAGGAAAAAAACAAGGAGCACCAGAAATAGTAACTATGTGGCACAGATGAAGATTACACAGTTTTTTTCTTCTCTTGATTTTTTGAAAGAACTTAAAAATTTTTCTTTTAAAAGTATGTAACGCTATATTGGGGATTTATAATGATAAATATAACAATAATAGAACTAAGGATGGTAATAAGTGGATATTACTTATATCACTGCATAAGGTCCTTATATTTTATGAGAAGTGGCACAACATTAACTCTAAGTAGACTGTGATAAGGATTTACATTGTAATCCCGATAGGAACAACTAGAAGAATAATGAAAGACGTGCAGCTAAAAATCCAGTGAAGGAACTGATAACACTGGATCGTTCTCCTAGATCCCTTCTAAGGAAAGACTTGTTGACCTAGCAGTAGGGACTATTGTTGGCTGATGTCTTCAACTGTCAGAACCTTCATAACCTAATTATGTTAGCTTCAGAAAGCTATCTTGCCCACTCCTTTTTTGGGCAGCCCACATTAAATGACAGAAGAATCAAAAAATATAATGTCTGGCCATTTTGATCCAACTCAGGACAACTCTGAAAAAAACTACTGTAGCTCCAGAGGTTTCTGTGGGTCTTCAGGGGTTACTGTTGGGCCTCTGTTATAGCTCAACTTCTCTCTCTGCCCCATTCTCCCTCTTTCTCCTTCCTCACTCGCTCAGATGTTAATCTCAAGGACACACTTGAACACGCACTTATCATGCAAAATTCTATGTCAGAGACTTTCCCAGAGAACTCAATCTGTTAACAGTTAGTAGCAGGAATGTGCTAAGAAAGCAGGTGAAAAAATAAGGTTTTGGAGCTGGCATACTCACTTATTCAGCTGGCAATGAGGACCCTGTCACTGGTGGTATGTGGAGTCAGTAGATGGAAGTAATAGATGGCAGATGGAGATAGCTCCTATTATAAGACAGTAGTCTAATAGCTTTACTTCTCTAGGGGGAAACTGAGATGGTATAATGAAGGAAGAGATGTGCTAAAATATGGATGACATGATACATCAGGCATTCAGAGAAGAGTTTAACAAAGACTTGAGACTGATTAACAAGCAAGTGGAAACCTTGGTAGCATACAGAGACTTTCTCATCTTCAGCACGGGAAAAGACAGAGCTGACGATAAAAGCTCAGACTCAATTGTCAGAGTGTTCAAGCTCCAAAGAATGCTAAACACCCAATCAAGGCAGTTCTGTAATACCAAAATCAGGGAGCTCAATTTGGGACACATGGAGTGATGACAATTGGGTCAGTGTTCCTCCAAATATATTTTTTTAATTTGTCGTTTAACATAGATAAAATTCACCATTAAAAAATGTAAAAGTATTCAATTTAGTGGTTTTTAGTATATACAAAATTTGCAACCATAAATATTATCTAATTCCAGAATATTTCCACCATACCCCCAAAAAACCATGTACCTCCCAATTCCCTCCTTCTCCCATGCTCTGAAAATTTACTAATTTACTTTCTGTCTCTACAGATCTGTCTATTATATATATTCTACAGAAATGAAATCATACAAAATGTGGCATTTTGTGTCTGGCTTCTGTCACTTAGCATAATGTTTTATAGGTTCATTCATGTTGTAGCCTATGTCAGATCACTAAAACTTACACCTATGGTTTCTTCTAAGAATTCATAATATCAGCTCTAACATTTGGGTCTTTGACCCATTTTGCACTGATTTTTCTATACGGTGTGAAGTAGGGATCCAAATTTATTCTTTTGCATGTAGATATTCAGCATCACTTGTTGAAAAGATTATTCTTTCCATCTTTGAATGGTCTTGGAACCCTTGCCAAAAATCAATTGACCATAGACATATAAACTTATTTCTGGACTTTCAATGCTACTCCATTGTTCTACACGTTTATCCATATGACAGTATCACATTGTTTTGAACACCATAAATTTGTAGTAAGTTTTGAAATTGTAAAGTGTGAATCCTCCAATTTTGTTCTTTTTAAACATTGTCTTGGCTATTTGGGGTCACTTGCTTATTTTTAAATCAACTTGTCCATTTCTGAAAAAAAGTCACTAGAATTTTGAAAGGGATTGCCTGGAATCTGTATATTGCCCTCTTAGTAATATTAAATTTTCTAATCCATGGAGTGATAAATCTTTCCATTTATTTAGGTCTTTATTATTTTTCAGTAATATTTTGTAGTCTTCAGTGTACAACACTGGCACTTCCTTGGTCAAATTTATTCCCCAATATTCTTTTTATTGCTATTCTAAATTGAATTGTTTTCTGAACTTTATCTTTGGCTTGTTCATCGCTACTGTATAGAAATACAACTGATATTTGCATGTTGATCTTGTATCCTGCAACTTTTCTGAACTCATTTATTAGCTCTTACTGAGTTATAACTTACATTTGCCTGCAAATGTTGTTTGACAGATGCTCCCAGGTAGCACGGAATGAGTTCAAGATAGGAGATAAGAAGGCAAACCTTTTAAGGGATCCACCAAGCAGGGATCCACCAAACAGGTCAAACAGTTACAATTCTTGGCGAATGAAGTTTGCTCTGCTCTCTATGGCAGTAGGGATATAGAATTGGGTGATCAAGGCTATCACTGAGCTGGGGCATGGTAGATGGAATTGAGCAAATAAAAAAGCCACAGTGTTTGATTTTCTTACTGAGACTCAACTTTTTTAAAAAAGCATTCCTTCATTATTGGAAGTTTTTAGCTCACTTCTTGAGTTCTGAACAACTGATTTTGAAAGTTTTTTGCCAGTTTTTTCTATTGCTTTTATGGTTGGGTGGACTTTTGGGTTTTCTTGCTCCAGCATTTTCACAGACTTCAAGCTCTTCTTTAATCTTGAATGTGCAAATTCCTCTGAATCTGAAGAGTATATAGAGGTGGGTTAATTTTCCCTTACCTGTGAACAATGCAGAGGCCTCTACCCTGTAAGACAACGTGTAGCCCCTTGGGATCACCCCACCTACCTATCACTAGTCTTATAGCTAAGGTTAAGTTTGAGCACAACCTAGCCAGGGTTGCACTGACCCTGATCAGGGAGGAAAGGGATCCTATCCCAAATAAGCTGCGACACTTAGTCAGCAATGATAGGTAGGAACTGGAAGAAGACTCAAATCATAGGACTGAATTCTGACAGTGCTTTTTTTTTTAACTTTTAAATTGAATTGTAATTGTACATACTTATAAGGTACACTTTGATGTTTTGGTACGTATCTACGTTGTATAAAGATCCAATCATGGCAGTTAGTATATCCATCACCTCGTGTATTTATGATTTTCTTGTGGTGAGAACCATCAAAAGCTCTCTTTTAGCGATTTTATAACACAGTATTTTACCATTAACCATAGTCACTCTACTGTGCAATAGAACTCCAGAATTTATTCCTCCTAACTGTAACGGTATGCCTGTTTGCCAACCCCTCTCCCATATCCTCCCTAGTCTCTGGTAACCACTGTTCTACTCTGTTTCTATAATAGCAACTTTTTTTTTTTCCTTCCTGAGGGTGCTCTTTTGAAAAAGAGACCAAAACATGAGGTTGGAAGCTGGAGAGTTTATTGATTTGAGATCCCCTTTCCAGTTACAAGATTTAACATACTGGCAAGGACCTCAGAATATAGTGTGAACTCATTACTAGGATGACTCCCAGGAGCCTAGAAACAGTAATGGTCCATGCCAAGTGGGGTAGAAATTCCAGAATTACCATGGCTGCCAGTGGGAAAAAGGATTAAAAGGCTCAGAGAAGTGAGCATGTTGGAGGGGATAGACTTTGTAAGACTCGGAAACCCACCAAATGCCTGTTTCATGGGAAAGCTTCAAGGAGACACCATCTCCAGGCCACAATGCATTGGTGCATGTAGTTACCACAGTAAATGGCAAGGTTGTAGGCACAGTCAGGGGACCTGATTGCATGAGAATTAGACTCCTAATAGTTATGGCATTTTTAGGGACAAAATAAGTGAGCTGCCAACAAGGTTACTACTCAATCTGTATCATCAAAAAAAATCAAGGGTAGATGATCAGGAGGTTGAGAGCAATTGCCCTAGTAAAGTGTCATGATTCCTTGAATAGTTACTGAATCAATGCTGTTTTTTTCTTTTTGCCAGAAACGACATTCATCTTTTAAAAAAGTATCTGGGTCCCCAAAAGGAAGAATCCTGCAACATCACAGCAAATCTACACAATAATAACTACCCCAGTCTTTCTGCAAAGGGACTTATGGCCAGTTACTCGAGTAACTGTACACTGTGGAAAGGAGAATACCAAACACGTCAGGGATTGTTGGACACCGGGTCAAAGTTGACATGGACATCCAGAAACTCAATAAATTATCACATACCCCATGTCAGAGACTGAACATATTGGGGGTGAGTAACAAATTGAGTCCTGGCCAAGGTTAGGATCCCAGCGGGTGCAATGGCCATCTCCCTTCTCTCTTCGTGGACATTTTATATTTGGTAGTTGGCATAACCTCACATCAGGTCCTTGGCCTATTGGGTAGGAGCCCAAGGGAAAGCTTCTGAAATGGTCTCCCCTCACCTCTTGGCTCAGCAGAGATAGTATATAAAAATCAATATTGTAGCCCCTGAGGGGGATGATGGAAATTAGTCCCCTCCTTAAAGATCTAAAAAGTACAGTACAGTGTTTCTCATCATATCTTTGATTCACCAGGCTGGGTTCTGCAAAACCTAGGTGAACCCTGGAGGATGACAGTAGACTGCCACCAACTCAAGCAAGTAGTAGTAAGCCTTGCCCTCACTCTGCAGAATGTGGTATATTTAAAAGAGGTCAACATAGCCTTAGGGGCATGGCATGTGGCTGTTGATTTGGCGAATATGTTTTTTTTCTTTTTTTTTTTGCATCCTTTGCATAAAAGAGGATGAGAAAGCATTTACATTCACATGAAATAGTTAACAGTGTAGATTTTAACTGAAATGGTTAACAGTGTAAATTTGCAGTGTGTCCCAGGCCTGTTAGTTCTTTGTTCCACCTACCCTCTGTCACAATATAGTCCGAAGAGACCTGGATTGTTTGAACGTCCTGGCCGTTGATTCATTTTAACAGTGGTATCATAAGAATGGTGCTGGATGACAAGAAATCCAAAAATTGAAAGCCTTGGTAAGGCACATGCATTCCATGGAGTATGAGATAATCTCCATGAACATTCAGGGCCTGCCATCTTGATAAAATTTTCAGGGATTCAGTGACCAAGGATATGTTGGAATATCCCATCCAAAGAATAGGGCAAAGTATTATATCTTACATCTCCCATCATGAAAAAAAGAAGCACAATGTCAGTTCATACAGTGGGAAGCATGAGAGACTTCGAGCTTCGAGTGGGGCCCAGAGCAGGGAAGTGCGGGATGTAAGCAGCCCTGCCACTTGGGCCATACAATCTAGCAGATCCTATGACATGGGAGGTGTTAGTGGTGGGAAAAGGTGCCAGGTACAGTTTCAAACACATGCCTTGTGGGAGAATCACAATGAAGACCCTTAGGTTTCTGGGGCTCAGTCATGCCGTCTGCAATGGAGAACACTATGCCTTTTGGAAAACAATTTCTACTGTGCTACTGAGCCCTGGAGATGGAGCACCGGACTGTGGGGTCCAGTGACAATGTGGCAACAACTGCCCAGATGAGTGGGCTCTGTCAGAACCACCAAGTCACAAGATCAGGTGGGCCTACTGTATTATGGAATGGATGCATTTGGTATTGAGTATGAACTGAGCCAGAAGGTACAAGTTCGTAAGCTGGCAGCCCAGGCCCGCATGTCACACTGTGTTGCACAGGGTCAAACACACACATGGGCAGTGGAGAATCACTTGGCTGATGGGCCACTGGTCTGAAAAGAGAAAGATTGGAAGGCCGGGGGACTTGGTGGCCTGAGGCAGTGGTGTGTGTATGGACACAGGGGAAGGATGAGTATTCCATGTCTTGTGTCGTATGCTTCCACCTTGGAGGAGAAGTTGAACAACTAAGGAAACAAAATGACTAGGCCAATTGATACGAGCTGACCAGTAACTGGCCACCACCAGGCGAGCCCAGTGAATACCTGGGGAGGCCAGGTGAGGCATGAATGGAGGCGTGGGTGCAAGAGCTTGGGCTTGCAAGTGGCCAGGTAGATCGAGCTGCTGCTGCCACCAAGTACACAACCTGCCAGCAACAAAAATGAATGCTGTGCCCCTACAGGGTCCATCCCTCTAGGAGGCCTTGGTCACTTGGTGGTGAGTTGATCACAACAGACTCTGTCAACCATTTAAAGACCAGCTCCTCTTCTGGATAGAAATGGACACAGGGCTTCCCTTCTTGCAGCACCCAGTCACTACACTAATGAAAAGAATAGGATTCTTTTTTAAGGGGCTAGCATTTGCTAGATTGGTGCTCAGAGTTACAGCTCCCTGTTACCAAGTTGATAGCAAACGTTCATCTGCAAACAGCACTCTTAGCTCATGGCCCATGCAAAACAAAGTAGTGGCTGGATGAGGCCTGTGGCCATCATTTTATACACATCATTGCTGAGTCTTATGTATCAGTACAGATGTGCCCCCACATCTGTATTCCAGGTGGCAAGAAGAAAAAGAGGGACATGGACATCAATTCTTTTTGAAGGAGACTCCAGAAGTCCCACGCAATACTGCCAACATCTCTTTGGCCAGAACTTGGTCACATGGCCACACATCCTTCAAAGGAGGCTGGGAAATGCAGTTGTTTACTCCCGTTGTTAGAACTTGCTATACTAATCTTAGTTTTCATCAGTTTATTTTATTTGTTAGGAGCTACTGATAAACTCAGGTAAAATTGTAATTCTCCAAAGAACTTAAAGACATTGATGTTAATTAAATATAAAACAAACACCTAATAGAGAAGATCAGCCAAGCTAAAACAAGTCTCTTAAGAACACAATAAAAATTGGCAAGCCTTTGGTTACATTCGTCAAGAAAAATAGAGGAAGGCATGCATAACCAAAATAGCCCGTGAGAAGAGGGACAGAATTCCAGAAGCTGCTGGAAGATTCTGGTCTGGCTAGAGATGCGGGTAGCTTCTCTGTCCTGCCAGTACGAACTTCTTAACTTTGCCCAAAGCTATCCTCTGCGCTCACAGCCCACCCCTCAGCTGAGGGCTTTCACATGTTCTGTTGCCCTGGCCCCTACCTGGCCCCTCCTGGGCCCCTCACCTCTGCCCTCTTCCATCTCACCTGTGCTATGCTTTCAGACTCCTGCAGCCTCCAGAAGAAATCCTAGACCACTGAGCCTGGCATCCAAAGCCCTTCTTGGGCTATTGCTGGTCTCTTTTCCAGCTCTATTGTCTAGTCCTAAATTAAAACACACTCGATTCTCCAAATTCCCCCTGCATAATTGCCCCCTTCCATAATCTTGCTCAGACTGCTTCTACTTTTCTTCCCAGAGAACCCAAATGTAATCAAGTAAAATGTTACCATTTCTCCAAGGTTCCTTATGTAGTTTGGCTTTATGTCCTTGCCCAAATTTCATGTCAAATTGTGATCCCCAATATTGGAGGTGGGGCCCGGTGGGAGGTGGTTATATCTTGGGGACTGATTTTCCCCTTGGTGCTGTTCTCTTGACAGTGAGTTCTTGTGAGATCTGGTTGTCTGAAAGTGTGTAGCACCAGCCATCTGCAATGCTGATTCCTCCTCTGCCTTCTGTCATGATAGGAAGCTTCCTGAGGCCTCCCCAGAAGCAGAAGCTGCTATGCTTCTTGTACAGCCTGTGGAACCGTGAGCCAATTAAATCTTTTTTCTTTATAAATTATCTAATCTCAGGTAGTTTTTTATAGCAGTGTGAGAACAGTCTAATGCAGTCCCCAAGTTGGAAACCAGACTTCCTCTACCCAACACCTAGAATAATTTTTGTATCTTTTTATCTTGACATCATTTCACATACATAGAAAAGTTGCCTGAATAATAAAAACAATTTCTGTGTACCATTTCTCAGATGCACAGGTTACTCACATCTTGCCTTATTTTTTCTCCCTCAGCACACATGTATGCTTGTATGCACACACACATACACACACACATTTTATGAAACATGTGAGAGTAAATTGAAAACATATTGTCTCCTTTCCCTTAAGTATTTCTGTGTGTGTGTCTTAAGACTAAGGACATTTTCTTACATAACCACAGTGTACTCATCGAAATTAGAAAATGTAACACTGGTACAATACTATTATTTAACTCAAAGTCTGTATATCAATATTGTCTCAATATGTCCTTTATAGCTGTGGTCCCCAAACCAGAATCAATCAAGGAGCACAGGCTGCCCTTGGTTACCATGTCCCTTTGGTCTCCTTCAAGCTGGAACAGTTCCTCAACGTTCATTTGTTTTTCTCACAGGACTGTGAATGGATTTGTCTCACAGACCCTAACACTTGCTCCCTCATATAATGGTTATTTATGTACATTATTCATGTCCCTTGCCAGCCTTTTGGCTCCTCTGAGGGGTAATCAGTGTGTGGCACAACTTTCAAGCTCACCCAGCACTTCCCAAAGTGCACGGCACATTTTAGATTTATTACAAACAAAAGGACAACTGTCCCAGTCTTTGGAGGGATTGCTTTGCAGGAATACGTCCTAGCTCCAAAGAGTCTGTCTCAATGGATGGTGCACCTGGAAACTGAAGACAATCCTACATTTTGATTTAAAAAGTGGTAGGCCAAGGAGAGGAGAGAGATTTTTAAAATATTTCCATAAAATGGAGGGCCAAGAGCACAAAGCAAGACCACTCAGGCTTTAGTCCTTGTCTTGTGCTGTGGACTCCATGCCCTGCCCCAAGCCCTCTCAGGAGCAGACGAGTCTACCCTACTTCACAGAGGAGTGTCCTGTATGTTTCGTCTCTCTGTTTGAACTGGATCTTTTCTATTAACATTTAAACACGTTCCTGCCTTTTTCACCTTAAAATACAAGACCTCACTACACTTCAGGTGTCCATCTTTCCCAGTGACTCTATCAGTAGCTACGAACGAGGATGGCATCTGTGTCACCAAATTGAAGTGATGCGTCCCAGACCTTAGCTCACTTGGCCTTTCAGTACTGTTAAACCCTCTCCATCACGGACTTCAGTAAACACTTGCTTATTCTGGCTTCTCAGGCATGGTGCCCTGGGTCTCCTCCTGCCTCTGTGGTCACATCTACGTCTCCTGTGAGGCTCCTTCTCCTCATCCCAGCCATTAATCTGAGCCATCTCAGAGGGCGGCGCCTTCTCTTTGCCCTTCCTACTGTCTCCCTCCTCATGTTAGCCTTGTCCGTGGCTTTAACTAACATGTATATAAATGACTCAAATGTACACAGCCAGCTCTGCCTTCTCCCTAGAGCTCCAGACCAAATACTATCTCACTGCCTCTTTGACATGTCCATTAGTGCGTCTCAAAGGCACTCTAACCTCAACATGGCTGGATTGGTTTCCTAGGGCTGCAGTAGCCAAGCACCACAGACTTGGGAGTTTCCATAGCAGAAATATGTCCTCTCACGATTCAGGAGGCCTGAAGTCCAAGATCAAGGTGTGAGCAGAGGTTGACAATTGTTCTACCCAGTGAGGCACAGGTGATGTGTTAGCCAAGGGCTGATGTCGTCACCAGGTCAGGGATCGGATGGGTTTCCTCCCAGTGCAAAACCCATCTTCCTTCTCTCCAGCCTGAAGGACTGAAGCTTCCCCTTCCCCAGAGCTGAATGCAAAATGAACAAGTGTCACCCCTGCTGAAGACCATACAGAAAAAGATGTGAGACCCTGGGGAGGGGAGTGAGGAAGAGAGAGCAGAGAATGAGGATATTAAAAGATCTGAGGGGTAGGGAGAAGAAGGCACAGAGGAAGGGCTTCCCCAAAATCCAGAACTAAGACACCCCATTGTGAGCTGCCCATGAGTCCAGCGTGAGTACAGAGAACAGCGAATAATGTAGAGAATCCAGTCCTGGATTTCCAAAGTGCTGTGATGGACAGGCCTCTAGGCCAAAGCAAAGAATGACTAATGCTGTTCTGGACCAGTGTGCCCTGGCTGGCCAGCCCTGCTTCTCCTCTAGGCAGCACCCTTGCCTTTGGCCAGCATGGACTGCAGGGAGCCGGTGTGGACGGTGGGGTCAAAGCCTGGGAAAAACCAGCTTGTCCTCGGAACACCTTCGTGGCTGACCTCGCTGCCTCTCCTCTCCCTGACATGAAGGTGGTATATCCTTAGGGCTGTTTGTTTCTTTCTTCAGAATGGCTCTCATTTGTTTGTGTGATAACTGTCCTATTTCTGGCTGGTCCAAAGGTCTGAAGGCTCTTTGAAGGTCATGGGTAACCGTGGGCTGATTTTTTTCTCCTTGTTTCAATTCTCATGCATATTAATTAGTCCCTTAAAAAGTATTCAGGAGAACTCATTCCCCTATCAAAAATACTGGGAGTCATTTTAAAAAAAGTATTCATTGTCTGATAACTAAATAAATAATTTGATTTACTCTCTTCTGTGAAGACACTGGATACTATGGCTATTTTGAAATATAAGTGAATAAATATATTTAGTCAAGAAAAAGCCATGTCTTTTTCTGCCACCTTAACTTACATTTAAAGATGGCAGAAAAAGACTTGAAACCTAATTTCCAATTACAGATAATATTCATCCTGAATATGTAACTGTAGTTTCTCAAGGAATGAAAACAATTATTTTTTAAAAATCTTAAAAGGATGTAAGCTTATATTTATTAAAAAATATTTTTACCACGGAGCATATTTTATTCTCAAACTCAGGGTGTCATCTTATTTTAGCATATGCTAAGCCCCTCAGTTCTGTTTTTTGATCCAGTCTGAGTGAACAGGAAAATTTAACCCATTAACTTTAAATATAATAAAGTGAAGGAGTGATGAAAGAATGTAAACAAAACAGACTGTGTTCTGTTGAAAAGAAGGTGAAATTGTCTGAGGTTACAGCAGTCTGATTTTGTCCATTTCCCCTTTGCTAAAGCCCCAGTCCCCTCCCAGTTTCCAGCTGGGGCCCACAGCACTTTTGACTGAGCCGATGATTTTTCAGAGTTGCCAGCCTCCTTCCTTGAGACAATCCCTTCCCTCCAGCTCTTCCTTCCTCTTCCTGCCACCCAGAGCTTTCACATTTCATCCTGTATCAATATGGTGTCCTCAGAAAAGGACATGACTTTCAAAGGCCTAGAGTAACCAGCTTAGCAACTAAGAAGCTTAGCACATTCTCAGAACTTACATTTAAGCTGCGAGATACATTATGGAATCAACATCTTTGTTTCCAAGTAAAAAAATTTCTAGATCAAGCAGGAGATATTTTGGAGATTAAACTGTGGCTACGGTTTAGCATACTGATCCTTTTTAAACAAACAGCAATATCATGAGCTTTTCACATTATGATTATGATTATTATTTTGAGATGGAGTCTCACTCTGTCACCAGGCTAGAGTGCAGTGGCATGATCTGAGCTCACTGCAACCTCCACCTATTGGATTCAAGCACTTCTCCTGACTCAGTCTCCCAAGTAGCTTGGAGCTTTTCAGATTATTAAAGATCTTTGAATACAGGATTCCAGACATAGATATTTTATTGGACTTCCCACCTCAGCAAACAGAGACTTATTAAGAATTCAGGCCAAGTGTGGTGGCTCACAGGTGTAATCCAAGCACTTTGGGAAGCCGAGGGTAGTGGATCACTTGAGGTCAGGAGTTTGAGACCAACCTGGCCAATGTGGCAAAACCTCATCTCTACTAAAAATACAAAAATTAGCCGGGCATGGTGGTGCGTGCCTGTAGTCCCAGCTACTCGGGAGGCTGAGGCAGGCAGAATTGCTTGAACCCAGGAGGTGGAGGTTGCAGTGAGCCAAGATTGTGCCGCTGCACTCCAGCCTGGGTGACAGAGCAAGACTCCATGTGAAAAAAGAAAAAAAAAAAGAATCCATTATTTGGTTGATCCCAAGTCTCCCACAAACAAGACAGTGTCTGAATTGAGAAGCTATATTTTACAGAAGCCCCACACACTGTTCAGTTGATTTGCTTATTACAAAATGAGAAAAGAGGACATACTTTCTTCCCAGGCCCCTAGGCAAGATTTGGTCACAGCATGTAGCAAAGCGAATTTCAACAGGACGAATTCCTGATATCTGCGATCAGCTGTGTATTCACATCCAGGAAGGGTTTGCGGCACAGAGTGCTGTCAGTACTTCATTTTGGCGACATATCTCCCTCTGTCAAGGTTTCCAGTGTCAGAACAAAACTGTAGACATTGCTTATATCATCCAGATCATTAACTAGCAATGCTGAAATTACCAAAAAATAAATACTTTTGTGTTACTGTCTTCTATAACAATACAGTTATCAAAGTGGATAGCAGAAGCAACTGGTAAATGAGAAGGAAAGCAAAACTTTAGGTCAGGTGTTCCAGTGTGCCCTTGGAACATCTCAGTGGGCAGGAGGCCTCTGTGTGCACAGTAACAGCTTGTTACAGCACAAGAAAGTTACTGACATCCTGAACTGAAGGTCAATATCACCCTGCTTCTGGTAGCTTTGCCACATGGCGCCAGGACTCTCCAGTCATGTAGTTCATGATGGAGCCCCTCCCCAGGAGCTGGCAATGCCACAGAAAGGAGTTTTCTCAGGCTATTTTGGGAATTGTATTCCCAGTGAGAAATGAGGAAGGCAGACCTGTGGAACTAGAAAGGATGTGGGGAAAAAATAACTTATAAGCTTCGTGGAGTTGGAAAGGGAAGAGTATACTAGTTTAGGCTTTTTTTTTTTAGGGAGAGAAAGGCTGGGGGAGTCATTCTGGGTACTCAACTCTGTCCTGAGGGAGGAGCTGTGCTCACAGGTTGCATGGCACTCATGTCCCACCCTCCTCCCGATGCAGCCAGATGTCCTGGCAGATCCCAGACTGGGTTTATGTTTGTGAAGTTTATAGGACTTTAGTTTTTGACTAAAAGAGGAGAATTTTGGGCTGGGCACAGTGGCTCACACCTGTAATCCCAGCACTTAGGGAGGCGGAGGAGGGTGGATCACAAGGTCAGGAGTTCGAGACCAGTCTGGTTAACATGGTGAAATCTCATCTCTACTAAAGATACAAAAAATTAGCTGGGTGTGGTGGCATGCACCTGTAATCCCAGCTACTCAGGAGGCTGAGGCAGGAGAATCACTTGAACCTGGGAAGCAGAGGTTGCAGTGAGTCGAGATCACACCACTGTACTCCAGCCAGCCTGGGCAACAGGGCAAGACTTCCTCTCAAAAAAAAAAAAAAAAAAAAAAAAAAACAGAGGAGAATTTTGGGAAATGAAGTATTTTAGTGCCTACAAA
The DNA here is from genome assembly GCA_963573385.1 of Cacajao melanocephalus. Classification (NCBI taxonomy): domain Eukaryota; kingdom Metazoa; phylum Chordata; class Mammalia; order Primates; family Pitheciidae; genus Cacajao; species Cacajao melanocephalus. The sequence goes on along the minus strand of CAUYLG010021385.1, from coordinate 66,613 downwards.
AGAAGCCAGGACTAGTGGCCGATGCTGGAACTGGGATGGTGTCCATCCTGCCAGACCTGAGATTTGGAGTGCCTGGGGAAAAGGGGACAAACCAGAAACTGAAGGAACTCTTTGCAAGACTCTGAGACATGGAGCAGAAGCTTTATGGCCAGCTGGCAAGACAATGGAGAGCCACCTGGAGGCCAGCTTGTCTGCCCTCCACCAGAGCCCCAGGACCAGGGCTCTGATGCCCTGACAGCTCCTGGCAGCACAGAGCAGGACAGGAGAATGGTAGATGCAGTCACCTGCTCAGAGACATACCAGCTGCAGGGGCGATGGGGACACTCAGGACCCCAAGGCAGGATCACAGGTCAGGCTCACTTTAGAGGGTGCAGGGAGGCCCTGCCACAGTGGGGAGGTCTGTGGGGTGGTAGGAGGCAGGCTGAAAGCTGATTCAGCAGGTAAGAGCTAAAAGCCCTCAGTCCTCATAACCTATGCAGACCTGCCAAAATAATGTCATTTCCTCCTAAAGGCTGGAGAGCCCTGGAACATTCAGTCTAGATTCTATTATCAAAAGCAGTTGTGTGGGCTTATTTCAAGAGGCCCTGATGAGATGGAATGCAACCATTCTCCCTTAAGGGAAAAACACACACACACAGACAAATAGGCACAGGCCTCAAAGGAACTGTGCATCAGGGTGGCATTTAGGGGCTTCTTATAAATTGTCCTCCCCTTCCTGCCTCCCAAAATCCCCAGGAACTGAATCTGCATCATATAAAGTAGTTCCATGAGGCCAGTCCCTCCTGCCGGCAGCCTACCCCCAAGCTTCACCCTCAAAAAATGTTTAAACACAGAACATCAAGAACAACACCTGAATTGAGCCCTGGTTTGGGCAAAAGACTCCAGATGTTTGTCATGGGAAGGCTTCCTTCTTTGCCCTGTTTTAAGAGGACAAAGGGGGAAAAAGGACTCTACCTTTATTTTTATATCAAAACACATTTTTCCAGGGACAATGTAGTAGGCTGAACTGTGCCCCTCCCTAAAAGGTATGTCTACACCCTCACCCTTGGGAGCTCTGAACGTGATTTTATTTGGAAAATGGGTCTTTGAAGATGCAATTAAGTTAAGGATCTCAACATAAGCTTATCCTGAATTATGCGGATGGACCCTAAATCCAATGCCAAGTGTCTGAGCGGCACAGAGGAGAGAAACACGGGAGAAGAGGAGAAGGCCACAGGGGGATGGAGACAGAGATGGGGGCTGTGCAGCCACAAGCCCAGGAACGCCTGCAGCTGCCAGGAGCTGGAAGAGGCTGGCAACAGACTCTCCCCTAGAGCCTCAGAAGGGAGCATGGCCCTGTTGACACTTTGATCTTGGACTTCCGTCCTCCAGAACTATGAGATAATAGAGGTCTGTTGGTTTGAGCCAGGAACTGGGTCTTCTTTCCATTTTAAACTACACTCCTCATTCTTCCCTGTCACTCAGTCCTGTTCAGGAAACGGCAAAAAGCTTTCTGATGTCTGTATTTGTGACTCTACCTCAAAGCTAACACAAGAGTGAACACTGAAATAATTGAAGTTTGAACTGAGTCGCTGAAGAAATGAAATTACATTGTGAGAAGCCTCATTCTCAAATGCCAGCAGCCCCACCAGAGGTCCTGGCTGATGACAGGCTTGCCTGAAGTTCGGTGAGTTTTATTATACCACTCAGGAATCGTCTTTTTCATCATCCCCATGGGAAGCCTTACCACTTTTGAAGTTGGAGGAGGCATTAAAAAACGTTAGAAGATCAGAGATGGAAGAGAGCTAGTATTCTCGTCACACATGGTTGAGTCAGGAGACACTGCCCAAGGTTCCTAGGACAAGAAATCAAGATTTAATGACTTTATTTAAACACATAACTCAAAATTATCTCTAGCCATAAAACACTTGGAGGGCCGTAGGGAAAAATTGCTTGTGTTTCACAGAAAGGAGTCGCTAGACACTCTCAAGGGTTACTAAACAAGAAAGAGAAGGCTAGGCTTGTTATTTCACATTACAGCAGTAACTTTCAAGAGGAGCAAAAACTGGAATTATTAAAAAATGGTCAGCTCTGGGAAGTGGCACTGGGGAAGGGGGAGGGTTTGTGAAAGTTGTCAGAATCAAAATGGAGTCACTTGTGTTAAACAAAACAAAAAACAAAACACCTGGCAGGCAGAGCTGGGAAGGCTCTGAAGAGAAGGTTCTTACACTTGTATTCCTGGTAAAAAAAAAACTCTCACAAAAGATTCTGCAGAAACCACAACTTTGCACAAAGGCCATCGCAACCTACACAGAAAATACTTCTGCAGGAACATCTGCTCAGCAACTGCCGGTCCAACCCTTGTGACGATCCTTGTAGCCAAAGATAATTATTTCAAAAAAGCATGTCATCCTCCTCATTTTTCCTTTAAAAACCTCTGTCTTCCTTTACCTCCCTGAATATGCACATAGTTTGCTATGGCACGCATATTCCCACCACAAAGCCCTATTCCTGAGGAAGCCTCTTTTTCCTTTAGAGAGTCTCTGTTATTTAGGGTGACAGGTTGCATGATAGGCTGTTGTTTTCCATATTTCCTTTTATATCATTTAGTTTTCACATGCATGTATTATTTTAATTAAATGTTTCAAAATAAAATAATTCAACAGTAAAATATGTTTCCAAAGTAGAGTTTAAGGGAGAGTGAAGAAGGAGCAGAGGAGTCTGGATAGCCTGAGTGGGGCCCCTCTGGCCTTCTTTCCTCATCCCGGGTATCAGGTACCAGCTCCCAGAGAGGACAACTTGTAATGGGCTGCAGAGTTCCCAGAAGGTCTCCGGTGTCACAGGGCCCCTGCTTGTGCCTCTCCTGAGGGCCCACATTTCATAAGCCACCTTTGGCACACCAGGGAACGTCCATGCCAAGCCTGGCTTGGATCACAAATCTGTGAAGACTGGGAATATGGGAGGATTTAAGGATTGACGTAAATCATCCAGGATGCTTTTTGTCCAACAGTAGACGTGCTGATGATGTCTAACTGGTCCTGATTTCATCTGAAAAGCTATCCCTACCAATAGTATCTGTAGCAAGTGGCACAGCGTGTTGCCAGCATTCATGGAATTGCAAGGCAGCCAGAAAATGCTTGGGTAATTTTGGAGTTGGAAGAGTTTAAAATTTTTTTATTAGAAAGGGGTAGAGAAGGGAGAAGTCATTTTTATCCACTTCCACACAGTTTCCTCTCTCTCTCTCTTTCACTCTCTCTCACACACTCTCTCTCTGCCTCTATTTAAAATTTATTTCAAAGATGGGTTTTGGAAGGCAATTTTGATTATGTAGGGGATATGTAGCTACATCTGTCAAAGACAAAAAAAAAAAATGAACCCTTTTGTTAGGTACTGGAGAAGGCTGTGCTCCTAAATGCAAGGCACTATCTACCATTCAACAATTTTGGGGATAAAAATGCTACCTTTTATATTCTTGACCAAGTTTGTTCAAGAATTCAGGCATTCACTGTTTACCATCAAAAGCCCACAGGAGCAATAAGGAGGTCTTTTATTCTTTTCCTTTTTTTTTCTTTTGAGGCGGAGTCTCACTCTTGTCACTTAGGCTGGAGGGCAGTGGCATGATCTTGGCTCACTGCAACCTCCACCAAGGAGGCCTTTTCTACAAGACTTGGGAGACAGGGGAGAGTGATGACAGCAGCTGTGACCTCCTCTGCATTCCTCAGGGCAAGTTCTGCTTGGGCAAATGTAAATTAATTTGCAAATGTAGAGTCAGGAACCTGGGAAATTAATCACTAATGCTGATAAAGACCTGGAACAGGTAAATATAGAAAGGACTCAGAGCTCTAATTTGGGGATAGAAAACCTGGGTTTAAATCCCAACTCTGCCTCTTACTGATGGTTCATTTGTCTGAACTTCAGTCTCTCTGAAAAAGAAGAAAGCAGAATGACCAGGTGCAAAAACAACCAGCTTTAGAATCTAATGGACTTGTATTTGAATTCTGGATTTGTGTGGATTTACCCGCCGTGAGCCCTGGTTTACCCTATGAAAAATGGGCATAAAGATTAAATGAAATGAAGTTTGCAAAAATATCGGGGACAGTCTAGTGAATATTCCACCATTTCACCAGAAGAGGTAAGAGCTGAGGAGGTAAAACTAAAATAAAAGTCTGCCTATGAAAATGAGGTAGGAGAAAGAGGGAAGAGAGGTGGGAAGGACTGAAAATGAGAGAGAATCCCGATTTTGAGGACGTGACTGGGAAGAAGACTCTCAATTGTTCCTTGTCTTAGCAAAATTAAAGGTCCATTAGCTTAATGATGTAAGTAGATCAGATATGATGCGTCACCTTATATTTGGGGGTCTGTTTGCTACTGCAGCTGTGCGTACTCTGCTATTCATGACAACTGGAGCTCAGGGGTACTGGAGATTGCCCAGGGGAGTTTGAAGGAGAGCAATTTGGACAGAACCCTATGGAATGCCCATGTGAGTGGAGTGGACAGAGGGAAAGAGAACCTGCTAAGATGTCTGAGGAGTGCGCTTTGGGGCTGCGCGGAAGCCAAGGGAAGAAACTGGCCCACAGAGTGGTTGCACGTTCTTTAAGGAGGAAGTGTTCAATAGCATGAAAGGCTGCCAGGGAGTCAAGTAATGACTTAGCCAAAAGGAGGTCTGGGGCAATCGTGTCAAGATGGTGGCATGGTGAGAACAGGCTAAGTGGCTGTGGTGGGGGAATGGGGGGAAGGAGAGAAGGAACCTCAACTGAGAAGGGGTGGGTGGTGCTGGAGGAGTTGTGTGGTTGTAGGAAGATGTGCTTTCTTCCTTCTTCTTCTTTTCTTTCTTTTTAGTTCTTTTCTTCATTCCTCCTTCCTTTCCTTCTTTGAGTAGAGACCAGGTTTAAATTCTTATGAAAAAGGAAAATTAAAGATACAGACAAATAATTTCCAAAACTCTCATCTACTGTCCAGGTGGCTGTCTCATACCAGGTGGCTGTCTTGTGTCCAGGTGAGTGTCCCATGTTCAGGTGTCTGTCTCATGTTCAGGTGGCTCTCACATATAACCAATTTCTTGCCAACCCAATGGCTTTCTCTGGGTGTCCCTTGGACACTTGAAGTTCAACATGCCTAAGACTGGCTTTCCTGCATTTCCTCCCAGTCTCTTGCTCCTCTTATTCTCCTGCCTGGCTTCACCAACCATCCTCCAGTGGCCAAGTCGGATGCCTGTGGACTGCCCTAGAATCCATCTTCCCCCTCCCCACACAGAGTGCTGGCCTGCTGCCTCTTAACACCCCACTGTCACGCTGTGGTGGATGTCCTCACTGACTCTCCAGGGAACTGAGAATTTCCTGAATGTCTACCTTGTCTATATCCTCATTTACTTAAGATCTTTCCACAATCAAATAACCTAGTCTTTCAGAGAATTCTTCTCCTTCGGGATTCCAGCTGTAGGAGAATGTTTGTAGCTTTCCAAATGTCATGTGGCTTTCTTGTCTTTACCTGTTCGCATTCGTCTTCCTCAGCCTGGAGTGGCTTCTTATCCTCATGGCTCAGACCCAGCTCCAGGGCTGAGTCTTTTCTGATTCTCAGACTGAACTGATGACCACCTTTCCTTTGTCTGGGGACAACACTAGTGCTCTGATCTGACTTCATATATTTCTCTGTACCTTCTATCCTAGAAAGCACATTCTTTTTGTGGTTGTTATTTTTTATACAGAGTCTTGCTCTGTCACCCAGGCTAGAGTGCAGTAGCACGATCTCGGCTTAGCACAACCTCCACCTCCCAGGTTCAAGCGATTCTCCTGCCTCAGCCTCCCGCGTAGCTGGGAACCACCACACCCAGCTAATTTTTGTACTTTTAGTAGAGACGGGGCTTCACCATATTGGCCAGGCTGGTCTCGAACCCCTGACCTCACGATCTGCCCACCTTGGCTTCCCAAAGTGCTGGGATTACAGGCGTAAGCCATTGCACCCTGCTGAGAGCACATTCTTTCAGGGCCAGGATGGTATCTTATTAACCTCTGTACCTCTAGTACCTGGTACAATAATAGAAGCTCGATGAATGAACAAATGAATGCATAAATGAGTGAATGAAATGAAGAAGACAGGAATAAATGCAGTTTTGTGGTACTGATTCCTCACTCCACTTTTTAGATTCAGATCCTTTGCTAGCCAGAAAGCCTCCAAATCATATTGTTCCTCTTGTTGCCCATAGGACATCCACCATGAAAGGGTCTGTCATGTTGCCTGGGTTTCCCACGGTTTGCCCCCAGGAACCCCTAGTCTTTCAAGATGTTCTGTGAGAGAAGGATACCAGGGTCACAATAAGTTTTGTAAACAGTGCGTATCCCTTCCCTTCTTGGGAAGAAGTTTTTTTTTACAGTAAAAAGCTTAGTTTGGTTGCCCAAGGCCTCCCAAACTTGTTTAAAATGGAACCCTTTTTTCTTCAAGCCACATTATGAAATTTTAGTATCTCCTAAAGTTCGTGACCGCTGTGCTGTGATCAGCTTTCAATTTGCTAACATGGTGGGATGACTGTAGTTAACACAGCCCACTGGATTCCTGGGCAGTGACTCGGGGCGGTCTTCTGAAAACGAAATGGCTGTGAGTTTTCAACATATTTCTGCTTTCCAAATATGCAATATGCTTTGAATTTATGACGTGTTTTATAAATTATTTTTTCTCAATTAAGAACATCTATGCTTATCTAAGAGATTCCATTTATGTTATGAGGTGTATATTTTTTTGGTAGAAAATGTTTTGTTCCACCTTAACTGTTGTAGAACTAGCGAAGTAAGATGTATAAATGTTATTATTTTGATTTCTTCTTTGAAATTTAAGTTAAAGTTGGGTCTTGCTGTCTTTTAGGACTTCACTCCAGGCCCCCTAAGGAAAGACAAGTTAAATTATTCTCCAACATGCGCTGGATGCATGAATCATTTAGTTTTCACATGCATGTATTATTTTAATTAAATGTTTCAAAATAAAATGATCCAACAGTAAAATACGTTTCCAAAGTAGAGATTGAGGGAGAGTGAAGAAGGAGTAGAGGAGGCTGGAAAGGGTTCCATTTCAAACAAGTCTGGGAGGCCTTGGACAACCAAACTGAGCTTCTTACTGAAATTTGAGTTTTCAGAGTCGGAAATTTAGAGTGCGTTCATACAGACATCCTAGAATAAAAAACATACTTCTTATTTAAAAGTTAAGTTTAAAGATACTTTATGGTCCAAAAAATCCATCCATCTAGTTGATTTCTTCGGGTACGCTAGCATGATTAAATCATCTTCCTTTCATATTCATTAATATTGCCTTTCCCAAAAGGATAACAGGAATCTCAAATCCTATTATAAAGTTAATATTTAAAAGTTCAATTCCACCATTTTTCCAAACCATTTTCTAAGTATTTTAATTAATTAATGCTATGTATACATCATACTTTCAGCCATCTGAAAAGTCATTCCTAGGGTGACTCGCAAGTGAAGATTATGCCAATAGTTCAGACATCACATTTGTAAAAACAATTTTTAAATTCTCTAATGGAGATTTCACAGTCATAAAATGTCCAAGTGGAAAGATTTTTAAAACCAGTTTGTCCACCACTGTATCTGAGGTATAAAAATGCACCCCCATTGAACAAAAGTCAGCCAACAAAAACTGAGGATCTTTTAGGTTGCATCTATATGATACCTACAAGGGCAATGAGGCATAAATCAACTCTCTTCCTGGCAAGTTTCCTTTGTAAAGTTGTTGTGTTGGCACCAACAGCTCCTGACAGGCTGCTCAGAGCACATCCGAAAACGTCAGTGGAGCAATAATTAGCAACCGCGTCAGGCATCTGGGTCCATTTTGATAATGTGAGATCATGGCTTTCCTGCTCTTGGATGAACAAAAAATAAAGGTGTTTGGAAACCACAGAAGACATAATTTATTTTGTCCATTAGGATATGGGGGAAGTATTATTAGACCAAACTATTTTTTTTAAAAAGGTGCAGAAAATATGAATATTCTAAACTCATATAATCAAATGAGTTGCTAGGTTGTCCTCAAAATGATTCAGAGAACCAAGGAATTATTTGTAGAATATCTAGTGATATGTCCTGCACTATATTGGACATTTTTCATATAAGAGAAATACATAATACAGTCCCCGTGTTCAATAAGATTAAGGACACAATAATAACTTATTTAACACAATTTAAAAAGAGTACTGGTTAGGTGTGGTGGTTCATGCCTGTAATCCCAGCACTTCAGGAGGCCAAGCTGAGTGGATCACTTAAGCCCAGGAGTTTGAGATCAGCCTGGGGAACATGGCAAAACCCATCTCTACAAAAAATATAGCAATTAGCTAGGTGTGGGAACACACACCTATGGTCATAACTACTTGGGAAGATTGCTTGAACCTGGAAGGTGGAGGTTGCTCTGAGCCTCCATCCTGGGCAACAGCATAAGACCCTATCTCAAAAAAGAAAAAAAAAGGCAGTGGGGGATTTCCTGCTAAGGGTATGTCACTGAATGTTAAAGTGGTTTGATGTGAGCATAAATATTTAGGAGTTAAGAGAAACAAGCAGAGTTTAGGAAAGAGGCACGAGGGAAGTGAGATTAAGTGCAATTTGGAAATGGCAAGAATTTTGAAAAACAGTTAACATTGATTAAACCCTTCTTTTTGTCTGACACTATGCTGAGCAGTCAACTTACAGTGTTTATTTTATTTCTCCCTACAGTTCTACAGTGTTGATACTGTTATTTATCCCCATTTTACCAAAGAGGAAATGAAATGCAAAGAGGGTGAGCAATGTGTCTGATGCATAGCAAATGAATGACAGAGGTGGAATTCCAGAGCAGCTTCCGGCAGTTGGCCACTTGACCACCTTGCTGTGATCGCTAGCCATGTTGATATACAGGGTGTGGGAGTAGATATGATATGGGTATAAATGGAGACGTAGATATTAGATGTGGTGTGAATAGGAAACAGTGATAAGAGAGAGCATCTCAAATTGAAGAGAAGGATTAAGCACATGTATGAAGTGGGAATTGACATGGGCTGGGGGGTGGTGATGAAAATACTGATGAAGAGGGTTTATCTTGGGAGGGGTCACATGATTGGGGGTTGGGTTATGGAGACCCCAGTGGGTCAGTGTTAGCACATGTATGGAGTGGGAATTGGCATGGGCTGGGGGGTGGTGATGAAAATACTGACTGATGAAGAGAGTTTATCTTTGGAGGGGTCACATGATTGGGGGATGGGTTATGGAGACCCCAGTGGGTCAGTGTTAGTGTGTGACAGAAAGTGTTCGCTAGTGTGGAATGAAGATTCAAGTGTGCAGTGGCTGATCAAATAGGTGACCACCAGACTTTGCCTGTGGGCTTTGGACACACAAAATATTTAGGGACACCAATGTAGTGCCCATGTATATCCCCTGATTTGATTGGAGTCTGGGAGACCTTTGGGAGAGAACTCAAACTCTGACTGTACTTGAGGTTCAAACATGTCAATCTGAGGGATAAACTAGAGCTGGGAGCAGTGGGAGCCTGTGGGGTGGGCTGGAGGGGAAGTTCCTCCAGTTTCCTTTTAGTCCTATCCAGAGAATGGAAGCCCCTAGTGAGTGTGCACTGACAGGAGGCGTGAATCTGCTGTTCCTGGCATTCCCAAGCCTCCCACATGTACACATCACCAGCTGAGTTGTTTACTTCCAACAAGATGACTCCTGTGCTCAAGCCAATGGCTTCATCAAAACTCTGACCAGAGAACTCATGATCTGTTCTCATTTTGGATACTGAAAAGACATTTAAATGTGATTTTAACCATATGCTATTTTCTTCTTGTCCTCTGTCTTAAGAACTTGCCCATGAGTAAAATGCAAATCCACAGTACACATGAGACACCTCCATCCATCCTTGTCCTAGAGATTCCTAGAAAGGTACAAGAAGTGCAGAAAACTGTCAAAATGGTATCTGGAGAATTATAAAAATCAGTTCTCGGGAACTCCCAGAGATATTTGAGTGTGAGATCACTGCAAGGACAGGGCTTCCTGCAGGAATGGAGAATGACCACTGCCGAGAGTCACATGGAAATGTTGAAGGGGTTGCATTTGTGAGCACAGACAGTGAGGCCCCAGAGAAGTGGGAAAAGCACTCTCGGTCTCGGGCTTTGAATTGCAGAGAGCCAGAAATGCACAAACCAGAGCTCGCTCATTCATCTTTAGGAAAAGCAAACAAGTTCCATCTACCCTTTATCTCACAGTAAATCTAAGCCCAGAATTCAGACTGTGGATTCCAGGGAGCACTAAGATATCTTCATATGAAAACAAAGCAACAATTTGGTGACATTCTGGTCATACTAGTTTCTTATCCATGAACTCTCTTCTGCCACGCTCCGGGCTTTTTTCTGAGTATTTACAGTGGCATCTCATAGTCTTCCCATTGCTGTTACTCAATATTAATTGTAGAATTATCTAGACAATTAATTACATAAAACAAGAATAAAAGGCAGTTACAGAAATATTTGTATATACTCCTATCATTTACATCAAATTTCCTAATGATGTTCTTGTTCCCCTTCTATTTCTTTGAGAGTCATTATAAAAACTTTTCCTTTAAAATTTTTCAGATGAATTTCACCTTTTCATGTTTAAGACATAGCTTTAAAATCATACAAAACTAAATATTTTAGCCTGGACACAGTGGTTCACACCTGTAATCCCAGCATTTTGGGAGTCTGAGATGGGAGGATCACTTGAGGCCAGGAGTTTGAGACCAGTCTGAGATGGGAGGATCGCTTGAGCCGAGGAGTTTGAGACCAGTCTGAGCAGCATGACAAAACCCCATCTCTACAAAAGATACAAAACATAGCTGGGTGTGGTGGTATTTGCTGGTGGTCCCAGCTATTTGGTAAGTTGAGATCGGAGAATGGCTTGAGCCGAGAAATTTGGAGCTACAGGGAGCTGTGATTGAGCCACTGCACTCCAGCCTGCCTGGGTGACAAAGTGAGATCCTATCTCAAAAAAAGAAAAAAAAATTTTTTGTAGATTTCTTCTGCCAGCATTCTACAAACTACCTCAGAAAACCTGCCTTTGTACAGGTTTTGTACAAGTACATACAATCTGCACGAAAAATAACTGGGATGGCCATAAGTTATACATTTTGGCTTTGTGTTTAAGGAAAAGAACCTGAATCCACTGCATTTTACAACTAGGAAATAGTCTAATTATCTTAATTTTATTGTATTTTGAGGAAGAAATAATTTACTGATTTATACCAGAATGAGAAATTATGCTTTGACTCAGAAAAAATCATTTATATTAAAAAAAAATACAAGCAAAAATGAATTGCAAAAGTAATCTACAAGTAGAATGGCGATTTTAATTAAATAAATTTTTAAGAATCCCATCAATACTTTTTAGAAAGTGTTTACATCAAACCTGCACAGTCTTATAAGTGAACCTGCCTACTTTAACTGTGTTAGGAATTTCAATCTTAGGATTTATTGTGTCAAATCTAGTGGCTTCTGAACACAGCACTATGGGCTTAGCATTGGACAGGCTCTGAACCTGGAAGATGAAGATTGGTCACATCAGGAGAAAAATAGTTTCTTCCAACTCTAATACACCCACACATGCAACTTTATTTTGATAGTGACTCTAATACACACACACATGCAACATTATTTGGATTGTGAATTGATTCTCTGGAACACAGAAGCATTTCCCTATAGAAACAATGCTAGGAAAGCAGCTTCAACTCTCAGACCAGCCTGTAAAACTCTATTTATCCCCCTGAGCTCTGAAGTCTATCAATCTTTATTTTTGCAACAAAAGCTTCCATTCTTTACTATAGTGATAGTGATCCTCTGCATGTAGAGATGAGGCTTCATATTCCATTTTAAGGTTTCTACAACACAAGCAAACATAGAGGGCCCCGCAAACCCAGGTTTCCAAATTGTTAGAAACCACGTCTGTATATAAATGAAACATTCTAAGAGAACTTCAGTAGCTCTGTGGGAAAAAATACCATTCATTAGATGGGACACTTTATGATGTGACTTAAGGGGCAGGGTGCCTGCCCTAAGAGTTGTGGAGGCTGACGGGGAGTATTGTGGCCATGTGGCGCTTCTCAGGCTGCATTGATCAGTGGAAGGACAACCACCTTTTCACACTGATTCTGCCTCTCCCCTTTCCTCTCCCTGTGTTGTACATTCCTAACCAGCTGGGGCCTGTTTCCCACTCAGCCTCAAAGTCAGTCTCAACTCTGTGCTCTAGATCACTTTTTGGCATCAGGAACCGGTTTTGTGGAAGACAATTTTTCCACAGATGGGGGTGGGGGTGGGTGATGATTTCAGGATGAAACTGTTCCACCTCAGATCATCAGGTATTGGTTAGATTCTCATAAAGAGCATGCAACCCAGATCCCTTGCGTGCACAGTTACAATAGGGTTCTTGCTCCTGTGAGAATCTAATGCCACTGCTGATCTGTCGGGAGGTGGAGCTCACGTGGTGAATGCTTACTGACCTGCTGCTCGCCTCCTGCTGTGCGGCCCAGTTTCCAACAGGCCGTGGACCAGAACTGGTGCCTGGACTAGGTGTTGGGGACCCCTGCGCTAGACAGTTCCTGTCAAGTGATAGTGGTGGGCCATGAGCAAAAGCCCATTTCCCTTCCCTGGCACAAACCATTTGATTAAAAAATAGGAACTCCAGAGGTCTCTTAGGGTCAAATCCATGGCTGATGAAAAGATCAATGGTAAATTTTCTCTATTAATGGCATCACTAAGTTTCCAAATTTTAAGAAATTTATTTAAAGGGCCCCAATAAGTAACATTTGCAGGTTTTACACAATGAAAAGTGAATCTTGAATAACTTTCTTCAGTTTTTCTCAATGTGCTGGTTTTCTTGACGGAAACAGAGGACACCAACTACCTGCTTGGGCTGCCGTAATAGAATACCATGGACTGGGTGGCTTGCACAGCAGACTTGTCATTTATTTTCTAACAGTTCTGGAGGCTGGGAGTCTGAGATGAGGGTTCCAGTGTGTTTGGGCTCTGGCGAGGGCTCTTTTCCTGGCTTATAGACAGCCACCTTGCTGTGTGCTCACATGGCAAAGAGAGAGAATAAACTCTCCAGTGTCTCTTCTTATAAGGACACTAATCCCTTCATGAAGGCCCCACCCTCATGACCTCATCTGAACTAATTGTTTCCAAAAGCTGCACCTACAAATGCCATCACATTGGGTATTAGGGCTTCAACATATGAATTTTGGAGGACACGATTCAGTCCCTAGTCCCAGCACTGGCTAAAAGAGAAGAGATGTACTGGGGGAAAATGAGTAGTAGCTCACAGAGTCAACAGGAAGGCTGGAGAACCAGGGTCAGAAGGTGAACGGGGAGAGGCAAGGCAGCAGGAGCCACTGCCAAGAACACATCCTAGGTGGGTCCTGGGAGGCCACTGTGGCATTCCTGTACCTCGGCCATAGACAGCCAGCGTTGGTGCCATGGACCCAGACACAACACTGCCCTTGTAAATAACCTCTCGACTGCCCCTGCTCCCTGCAGCTCTCTCTAGATACTAAAGTCGCCCTGCTATTATTTATCGGAGGACACCCACTGCCAATACTCTGGAGTACCTCTTGCCAGACCACCTTCTATGCATGTGTAGACTCTAGAAATGTTATTCATTCCACAGATACTTGTTGAGTACCTGTGTTGTTACAGTATCTACGTGTACTCAGGATACAATAAAGACTTTCTATGGAGAACATATATATATTATTTTTAAAATATAGAATGAGAATAAATGAACTACTAGGGCCGGTCTGTGAATTGCTCCCTGTCTGCAATCAGATAAGTCCAGAAATTGGGAGCAGACATTTAGAAATGCTTATACCAACCTGACATCACGATACACCTAGGCCCGTGGTTGGACCTCTGTAAACAAGAGGTAGTTTACATCTCCAGTGTTGAGAGTTCACCTCAGGGTACTTGTGTTGTGAGCTGCACATGGTTGACGCCCAGGAAAACCACATGTTGGTCTGCAATAGATTGAAAACAGACAAGCAGAAAGACAGGCCTGTCTCCTTCACAGATGGCTGAGAGGCACTGACATTGAATGTGGTCTTTGGGACCAGTTTCTTTTATAGAACATGTGTTATGAGCGTCACTCCAAAAAATATGCCTCTCTAACAATTTTCAGTGAATGGGTTATTCTTCAGTTTTTAGGTTTCATTTGTCAAGAGGTTTAAATCAAGTTTTAATTGATACCTGCCACTCTCCCGAAATGGGCTTCTCCCATTTGAAGACTGCATACAATTTTGGTACAATGGCATTGAGATTCCAAAACAGTAGATTTCTCTCGAATGCTCCTGCCAGAGGAACCATTACCAAACTGTCAAAGGCACCTCACTAAAAGACCATTTCCCTCCTAATGATGCCCCATAGCAGCAACTTCTGGGCAATATTTTAGTGGGGCTTTAAATAACAGCACAGCGGCTTCTTCACTGACTCCTTCACAAATCCCCAAAGTAATCAATGTTACCACAGCACAAGCAAGCTGTTTTCTCTTACAGCTTATTTTCCACAAAGAATACACATTTTTCTTTTCACCTTACCTCCTTGGTGACTGACCGAACACCAAGCACAGCTGTGTAGAGATGCTGTCCTTAGGGACCGGTGAGGCTCACTCACCTGTTGAGTGACTGGCTGCATACACCTATCTTGAAGCAAATACAAGTCAAATTTGTGTTTCTTCCAAATTACAAATGATTACATGTTCTGAACCTCCAGGGTTACTCTAGAATCAGCACATCTGTATGTAAATGGAATACTCTAAGAGAATTTCAATAGCTCTGTGGGAAAAACATGCCATACATTAGATGAGACTCTGTATGATGTGAATTAAGGGACAGGATGCCTGCCCTAAGAGTTGATGGGGAGTATTGTGGCCAGGTGGCACTTCCCAGCTGCAAGGATCAGTGGAAGGATGACCACCTTTTCACATTGAGTCTGCCTCTCCCCTTTCCTCTCCCTGTGTTGTACATTCCTAACCAACTGGGGCCTGTTTTCCACTCAGTCTCAAAGTCAGCCTCAAAACTGTGCTCCTGCCAAATGAGAGTGGTGGGCCATGAGCAAAAGTCTATTTCCCATCCCTGTCCCAAACGGGACTGATGAAAAGATACGAACTCTAGAATTCTCTAGCTGTAATTCAAAAGATATGAACTCTAGAATTCTCTTGTTGTAATTCAAAATATATAAACTCTACAGTTCTCTTATTGTAATTCAGCTCTGGAATATTTAGTCCTATTTAGTATTTTCTTCTTGACCACCCCCTTCTCCAAAGGTGACTTTAAGTCTAAGATCCTAGATCCTTTAAGTATAGAAAAAGAATCTGTTTCAAAAGATCTGTTAAAAGTTTCCCTAAAAATGGAGACTTTCCTCTAACAAAGTCCAAATTGTAACCCACTGGCAAGTGACAGATAATTATAATTGTTAGTCAATTTAAATCAACATTAGAGTCTATTTATAGGCCATGGAATAATGACAGTGCTCTGTAGTTTTTATTACATTCACATGCTAAGGTAAAAAATAGCAACTCCATGCCAAATAAGGAAAGAAGGAGAGAATTTCAGAAATTCTTATCCACTTGTTAAAAAAGTAAATACGAATTTTCATTTTTTTTCTGTAGGCCTGAGCTCATGTACCAGTTCACCTGCCAAATTTCCCTCCCATGAATCTTAGGAAAAAAAGTCTTGAAACCAACATTTATTATAGCATTCCCAAACTATCTTCTTAGTGCTTTACTCTTCCCAAACTGCATAAATGTCATGATGACTTAGTTTGGTAGCTTAATATGTGCTGAATATTCTGGTATTGGTATATTCATTCCTAAATGCAATAAAACTACCCACTATAAAATTTCAGATGAATAAATTAAAATGATTACCTTTTTAAGAAAGTTAATGTCAGTGTGTTTTCACAAAAGCCAGTGGTTGTGGGACAATTGATTCTGATTATTCCTATTTAACCAACATGTATTGATTGCTATGTGCTGATTAGCTCTGTGCCCCAGAATATCTGGTGGCGATAGAAATGTTCTCTCTCTCCACGCAATCCAATGTGTCAGTCCCTGCACTTGTGGCTATTGAGCACTTGGAATAAGGCTCCTAAGGAACAGAATTATTCATTTTATTTAATTTTAATACATGTACATTTAAATGGGCACAACATTTCGGGTGGTGCAGATATGGACATTTCAAAGATACAAAAATGGGTGTGATTTGGTTTTTTTCTCAGAATGCCTACCATGCCATGGGAGAAATAAAGTACATACATGATTTTAAACTAAGATTTCAATTGATTTTTGGGAAACTTGGTAAAATGTAAAATTTGTATGGAAGAAAAAGAGTCCAAGAATAGTCAAGGAAATTTTGAAGAGGAGCAAGGTGAGGGGAGAGGAAAGGTGGGATTTGTCTTTCTAGATACTAAGACTGGAATGAATAGTGAAATATTAGCCTAGAGGTGGGCAAATAGAGCAGTAGAACAGAATGAAGGCTCAGAAATAGATTGAAATAGGAGCAGGAACCTAATTTAAGAGACAGGCAGTAGTATAAGTCAAGGAGAAGTTCATTAAGTGGCATCTGGGTGAGTGGTTGTCCTTCCAAAAAAAAATAAAGTTAGATCCCACCATTCTCTGCACAAAAACAACTCCAGAGATATTAAACTTCAATTTGAAAAATATGATTTAATAAGAATATATAGAAGAAAGTACTTAAGATCTCAGACTAGAGCGGGGTTTTTATAACAAGTCTAAAAAAGCAGAAGCTATGAAGGAGAATGATCAGTTTTACTATATCAGAATTTAAAATGTATGTACCATCCAAGACACTAAAAGTTAAAAGACAACCCCCATACTGAGAAGATTTTACGTATACAGCTGACAGAGGAACAGAATACACAAATATGCAAATAATCTCCCAAAAATCCAATAAGAAAAAAAACCACAAATAACAAAGCATAAGCAGATGATAAGAAGAAGCAACTCACAGAAGAAGAAACCTGAATGATGAATAAATATGTAAATGTGTTAGTCACATCCCTGATTAGTTCAGAAACACATAAATCAGAACAATGGGACTGCATTTTTTCACTCATAGTATCTGCTAACGTGGTTGAGTCTAACAAGATCAGGTGTTGGTGTGGATATGAATCATCTCATGTGTTGCTGGTGGGGTGTCAATTGAGGACAGTTATAGACAGCAATGCCGAGTGAAGTTCACACATGCACAGTTACCGTTCATCTAGTCTACTTCCAGGCATTTATCTTTGACCAATTCTTGCATAAATGCATAAAGGAATATGCACAATATGTTCACTGCAGCACAATTTGTAATTGTGAAAAATTAAAAATGAGCTAAATGTCCCCCAGTAGTGGAATGGAAAAGTCATAGGATGACCGTCTATTAGAATAATACGAGTAGTTAGAATAAACAAGCTAGATCTCTATATATTAAGGCTAGCAGGTCTCAAAAATATATTGTGGAGCAAAAAAAAAAGGAAGGACAGACAACTATGTAAAGTATGGTACCGTTTATGCAAAATTTTCAAAGCACTCCAGATATGATCTACTGTTTGTTTGCAATACCAGTGTGTTACAGACTTCAAAGAGATAAGAATAATCGCTTCCTGGGAATTGCATCAGGACAAGAGAGGCCTGGGGTCTTGAGGGTGCCCACTCAGGTCCTACTCCTGACCTCTAGAGCCAAGATGTTGTACTCACCTAAAGCCAGTCACCCTCCTTCCCCATCCCACTTCCAACCACACTCTGAGAGCTGGGACCCTGGGATTCCCTGCACAGTAGCTCTGAGCCCCATGTCCCAAAGAAAAGACCTAATGGCTCCCCCAGGGAGGAAGGGAGGAGACAGAGGATAGGATCTGAAGGAATAGGAAGGAGACTTCAGCTGTGTCTGTGATACATCAAGACTTTATAACAATATATTCAAAGCAAACGCAAGATGACATTTGCTAATTCTGGGAGTGGGTGATATTTTTGTCACACTTTGTTATTAGCTGACTCTTACCTAGCACTTACATTTCAAGGCGTGTTCGAAGTGATTTTCATTAAAAATGAGAAGTTTCCATTATTACTCAATTTTACGGAAGAGGCTAAATAACTTGCCAGATATCACTCAGCTATAAGGAAGAGAGGGGGATTTGAACCCAGTGGGTCTGGCTCCCAGGTCCTCCATGAAGTTAGCAACTATACTGGATCTATCTGCCCATAGGCTGAGATGATTTCTTTTTTTTTTTTTTTTTAAAGAGGGGGGATTAAAATTAAAATACCCTCACAAGCACAATACAAAAAAAATAGTGAAGTTCCACGAAAATTTTCTTAGATATGTTAGGGGCACTGATGAAGACTACATTGCCAAGAAAGTCAGTGCCTATGGTTGGGAAAGACTTTGAAGAGGGGCTGTTGACATTTGAACCAGGCCTTGCTGGGTGGTGGACAGGGAGGAATAGGAGGATGAAATTCCAAGAAGAGGAAACCTTGTGTGTACAGGCATATATTTTAAAAATTTCAAGAAGAATTTGAAGATTAGCAAGTCGTTGTGTTTGGCTGTCCACAAAGGAGCAATTTGGGGAGGAATGCAGGTTAGGACTTAGAAAGGGAGAGTGAGAAACGAGAATTTTAGAAAACAAGGCAAGCTGCTGAATGTGGCGCCCCAAAGCTGTACTGTGGGAAGACGATCCTGAGTGCAGACTGGACCAGAGGACAGGTGCTGCAAGGGCGGAACCCTGAGGGGAGCCCTAGGCAATCATCTAGCTGGGAGGAGGGGACACCTGAGAGAGAGAGAGAGAGAGAGAGAGAGAGAGAGAGTGTGTGTGTGTGTGTGCACGCGTGTGTGTGTATGTGTGATGGGGGAGTCAATAAGCATCTGTTTATTACACAGATATTTGCTAAGGACCTATAATGCACCAAGCACTGTTCCAGGAGGTTGCAATAGAAGAAAACAGACAAAACTCTGCCCTCATGAAACTTGAGTTGTAATGGAGGGACACAGATAAGATAAATAAATAAAATGAATAAGCATAAATATATGATAAGTGAATAAAATACACCTACGTTAGATGCAGCAAGTGATTTGGAGACAAAGCAGGAAAGGGGGAATGTGCCTGTGTGTGCAGTGGTTGGGGTGGGTTGTGGACTGGTGAAAGTTCCCTGAAAATTCACTGACAAGCGGCAGATCATTAGGAGAAAAGGTGTACTCATTTATTTAAGGTGTGAAGGCCCAAAGATACAGGGGAAATTATCTACTTTAATGCTTAGGTTCAACAAAAATATGGATAGCCCTGTCGAAATAGGATTGGACCAAAAGGGTGTAATCTAATGCTAATACTGAGTAGGGAAACCCAGAAAGGCAGGTATGTCTAGATTCTTCTTGGCCTCTCTGAGCAGCATTTTTTTCTCGCCCTTTCTACAGGTCAGGACCTTCTGTGGAATGGGAGATCTTAGGACTACAATCAACAAGGTAGAACAGGTGATTTCTTTATGGCCAGTTTTTACACAGACAAGTGAGGGAAAATCCCAGTGATATTTGTGTTTTATGACTGGCTTTGGGGAAAAGGGTTCTGGTTTGGATGGCTAGCCTGGGGGAGAATGGGAACAAGATACAGGAGGGCAGAAGATCACACAGAGACTGCTTCTGAGGCCTTTATTTTGGGTATTGTTTTCTGAGCCTCAACACTGGCAAAAGGGGTGCCAAAGACGAGGTGACCTAAGAGTACAGGACTGAAGAGGGAGGGGTGTCCCCGCCATACCGCTGTTCTGAGTCTGGACCCAGGACATGGTTGCATCGAGAGGCAGGGCAGGAAAGGGGATCTGGCTTGGAGGGGGCAGACTGAGTCTGGGGTCCAGCGGGCAGTTGAAACTCTGGTGAGGGCCTGAGGTCAGTTTCAATCCAAGCAGCTTGGCTTCTGACTCCTTGTTGGAGAGGAGGAACCACAAGTCCGCGCTCGCTCTGTCAGTCTCCTGGGGCCTTGGAAAAAAGCGAGTTAGAGGTAGAAAGTGGGCGGATAACGCGGGGGCGTGGGGGGACCGCGACCCAGCCCAGGGAAGGCGTCCTAGAGCTCACCCAGCAGCCTGGACAGCCTGGGCAGGAAGTTCTGATCTGGCTCTGCAGGATCATCGTGGGCAATAAATAAGTGGAAAAACCAGGATTCAGACCAACCACCAACACCCTTCCCTGGCGTTCAGGCCGAGGGTAGGTGGGAAGGCCCTGGCGAAGGAAGTCTGCATCAGGCCTGGCCTTGGGGCGATCCCTTTTCATCCCGAACCTCCTGGACCCTGAGCGAGCCCCTTTGCCAGTATGGGCTGCCTGGCTGCCCTCTGGGGACAGCTGGTTGATCAAATCCCGGTTGTGGCTCTCAATGGGCCCAGGGCGATGGCCAGCGCTATGCTGGGAACCGGCTGCCCTGCCCTGCCCCACATGGGCGCAGGAGGTCTCTGCACGCGCTAGGACCAAGGGCTGAAGGGGGCTCTCCCGGGTATAGGCACGGGACCCTGGGCGCGCGCGTCCTTAGTCCCCGGGCTGCACTCGGGACCGCTGAGAGATCGAGTCCCAGAAGTCCCGGGAGTGGTCGGGTGACCCTGGAACGTTCTTCTTCTGGAGCCCGACCCGGGGCGGACTGCAGAGCAGGCAGCTGGCAGGGACCAAAGGGAGCTCCGCGCCAGGCCCGAGGCTGCGCCCGTCACTCGCGGTCTCGGGCCGGGTCCCTGGCGCTCCCTGGCGTGCAGCCAGACAGCCCCTCCCCGGGCCCCACTGCGCGCCCACCCCAACCCGCTGCGCTGGTCCCGCGGCCGTCCCTCCAGCGACCTGTGGCCCGGGGCTGCTACGGGCGCCCGGGGAAGAGAGGCGGGGGCCGCGGGGGGCAGGAGGAGCTGTGGCGGCTGGCACCGCGCCAGAGCGAGTTAGGCGGGTGGCGCGGGGGAGGCGGCGGAGTAAAGAGAGGCGGCTGGCTGGGCTCGCGGGTCACTCGGCTGCGCGGGCTGCGGGCGGCGGGCGCACCATGCTCTCCTTCGACGAGGCGCTGCAGCGGGCGGGCGAGTTCGGGCGCTTCCAGCGGCGCGTGTTCCTGCTGCTGTGCCTGACCGGCGTCACCTTCGCCTTCCTCTTCGTCGGCGTGGTCTTCCTGGGCACCCAGCCCAACCACTACTGGTGCCGCGGGCCAAGTGCTGCGGCGCTGGCGGAGCGCTGCGGCTGGAGCCCGGAGGAGGAGTGGAACCGCACTGCGCCCGCCTCCCGCGGCCCGGAGCCCTCCGAGCGCCTCGGCCGCTGCCAGCGCTACCTCCTGGAGGCGGCCGACGACAGCGCCGCCGCCACCGGCGAGCTCAGCTGCACAGACCCGCTCGCCGCCTTCCCCAACCGTTCAGCGCCCCTGGTCCCGTGCAGTGGCGGCTGGCGCTACGCCCAGACCCACTCCACCATCGTCAGCGAGGTAAGGGCGCCCCGGCCCTTTGGAAGCCGGCGGGAGAGGACGGTGCTGGCTCCACCGCGGACACGCCGCGCGTGAGACGCTCCCTCCAGGGGAGGTCGGTGGAGACGGGGACCGGGCGGCTATCTCTGGGGAAAGACTGGATTCAGCGCACCCTTGGAAGTGCCGTGTCGTAAATGCTGGGAAAATCCTTTCGTTATTTGCCTGAGCCCCTCAGTTAATGCACACATGCTTTGGTTTCGGGTGTGAACAAAACTTTTCTTGAAGCCAACTCGTAAACGCCTGGCGCACACCTGCTCAGGAGTCAAAGATCCAGCACAGCGTTCGTTATCTTTGAGATGTGCGGGCGCCGTCATTGCAAATTACGGGTTGCCACGCGATAGGGAACTTCAATCTCTGGGGCGAGCGACGTTGGCAGGTCCGGATTAGATTAGCTTGTGGTCTCCAGGGGTCAAAGGAAAGAGGGAACCAACGTTGGAAGGCAGCAGCAGTTTTTTCCAGTTGCCCAGATGGTTACCCGAAATGCAAGGGGACAAAGGTCAAGGCTCTCCCCGGCCATGGTTTTGATAAAATTGCTCTGGGGAAAAGAGCAACATCTGAGAGAAGCTGGGAAAACTGAAGTATTGGATAAATTTTAGTTTTTTTCCTGCTAATAAATTACAGGAACATAGCAGAAGGGCCACATCCTTCCAACGCAAATCCCCAACCCATTTACGGGTGGGGGGCGGGGGTGCTGCTGCAGGCGGGGTGGGCGGGGGCAATCCCCACATTTTGGGCACACTGTGCATTTGGAAGTTAGGGGAGCTTCCCTCACCCTTGGCCTCAGGAATCTGTTTCTGCATCCTTGCTGAAATGGAAGATTGCCTCTCTGTGAGGTCCAGAAATAGAGCAGAGTCACTTTGTAATAATCAGAACTCAGAAACGGCCTCAACTGAACATGGGTTGCAGGGATGAACAGTTTTATTGAGCTTTGTCTACAATCACAGCTTAAGTTAATTTTGAAAAAAAAAATGATTGAATGTGATCAGGTACATTAAGACAAAAAAGATTTGTCTTCATTTTTTGTCATAAACTTTTTAAAGTCACCTTGTTGGATTGTGGGGAAACACTGGATCAGGAGGTAGGAGCGCCCTTTCTGTTGCTGATACCGTTGGTCTGGTGAGCTCATCTCCTGCAGTTGGGATTGTCGTGGTTGCCGTTTTCTGTAACACTATGTGCAAGTGTGTTCACACAGTGGATGGCTCTATGCTAACGCTCCAGGGATAAAACCCCTGGCAGGACAGCCAGGCAATGTGTATGTGTGTTTGGGATCTTTCTAGTACACCACGTGCTGGTGTGTTAGCACATTGGGTGGCTCTATGCTAAGTGCTTCAGGGATACACCCGGCAGGACAGCCAGGCAACGTGTATGTGTGTTTGAGGGTTTTCTATAACACCATGTGCGGATGTGTTAGCACACTGGGTGGCTCTATGCTGAGTGACCTCAGGATAAAACCCCCTGGCAGGCCAGCCAGATAATACATATGTGTGTTTGGGATCTTTAATTTCTACTTAATCCATGTAAGGCTGGGGACTGCTTTCTAGTCAGTGGTGGTCCTGTTAGGGATTTCACAGCTGAAAGGACAGGGCATAGACTTGGGTGACAGAGGACATTGTCTCTGTGTTTCCCTAGAGTCACATCTGTTAGGTGGCTCCTTCCACTCCACTCAGCAGCGCTGCCTAGTTCTTACTTCCCAAGTGAACTGGAAGGCCCACATGGAGGGCAGACAGTTGATTTTTGAGGATGTTTAAAGATGAAGAAGAAAATGAGCCTCAAAAAGTGCTTAAACGAGGTTTGCAAGAGTGAGCGTGATCCATGGACATCAAAGAAGACAGACATAAAAACCTAAATCTGTAATTTAATGCCCTGAGAGATACTTTGGAAACATTCTGGAGTTGCAGGGTTACTAGCATTCTGGGGTTACATCAAGGTGATTTTATGAAGATCAGTGGCTCCTAAAATGCAGTGTGGAATGGTGGAGGGTCAGGGGGTGGCTTGGTTTCCAGCTGGCTGTACTGCTTGGGTGAGTTACTCGCCCTCTCTGGGCTTGGTTTTCTCAGCTGTAAAATCAGGCATTGGCTTAAGTCCTTTATAATGCTCCCAATGCCATCAGTGTCACCACCTGGTTACTGTTTGGTATGTCCAGAACAATGATACAAAATCTTCTAGGAAGTAGAATGGTATTAAGAATGTACTCCTTAAAGCCCCAAACAAGTTTTTGAAATATATTGGAGAGATTCTTTTTTAAATCCCAAATAGTTTTGTGCTTCTTTTGGTTTGTTTTTTGTTTGGATTCATAAGAGGAAAACCCTCATCTATTCAGAAAGTTCAACTATCCAAAACAAGTCAATCTCTCTCTGAATTCCTCATAGCAAATATTTTGCTGTCTTTGGTTCAACTAATTTTTTTCTTTCAAATTCTTCCTGATGAAAGAACTGTAGTTCCATCTTCAGCTAACGTTATGTATCCAGTGTATTTTTATAAGCTTGAAGTCTAAGATATAAGTCATGCAAAGGGGTGAATTGGGAGAGTTTATAAAGTGGGTGGGATGTCCAGACTCTGGAATGCCTCCATATGGCTATGATACTTCAACCTTGTACCATGGTGGGAGAGGTATCACTGTCCCAGCTTTATAGAAAAGAGACCAGAGGACCTTCCAGGGTCCCACACCATTTATGTAGCCATATTGGATTCGAATCCAGGGGCCTCCGTTGTAAGTCAGTCCACTTTCCTCCATGAAGTGCTCAAAATCCTACCAACAAGTCAATTAAACATGGTACTCAGATCTTTCACACTTTGCAACCTGCAGAAACCTTGTTGAAACTTTATACTTATTTTGTTACTATCATGGTCCTCCAGTGGGCTACTTTGGTTCATTTTATAGTGTCAGGATCCACAGTCAGCCAGACTGGCAGATGGGAAGGCTGTGCTTTCATTTGGTGTGAATGGTTCTCTAGCCTCCTGATGTGAAAGTTGCAAAATGGTAATTTAAGTCTCATACACTTGTATGTATGTAAGACGCATTCAAGTTGCATCTTACAACTTGAGAGAGCTCTAAGGTGCTAAGTCAGAAATCAGTGCCAAGGGCATAGCCCTTTATGGCCTGCTCCCCATGTGTCTCCCGCTCAAGGCAAGGCAGTGGATTTATCACTTACATTGAACTTCCTCGGTAGAGACTTTTCTAATGTCTGAATCTCAGCTTTATCTGGTTGTCAGATATTGGGCAGAATAAAATATGATGTAATGCAGAAAAGGGAGTCTGAGCCCCTGTCTCAAATATTTCAATCCACTGCCCAGGGAGTGTCTTCAAGATTGATGTTAGGATTTTTCAATGCTTGCTAATATGCCATGGATGAACAAAAGGGAGCTTCTCCCTAGGCTGTCACTTGGAGCAAGGCTTCAGAACACCTTTTAAAATAGACTGAATCACACTTGTTTTTCCTTTCTAGATCATTTTGACTTGGAATCACTTTTTCCCTTCCAGATTACTTGGCTGAATCTATAAAAACTGAATCCATTGTTTGTTTTTATTAGAAGAGTATGTCTTTCCTATACTTTCTGAAACGTCAACAATTCAACAAAAGTTGTATTTTATGTTGACTCTTGTCCCTCAAAGTAACTAGTCCTTTCTGCTGATGACAAAAGTGTTTTAATAGTTTATTTTTAATGGAGTGAAAGCAAGACTCTAATGAGTGAACAGCCAACCCACTGGGTGTCTGATTCTTGGTATAGACAGCAGGATGGCCAAATGGATCCATGCAGCAATGCTTTCCGGACCTCAGAACAAGGGAAATATTTACAATAAGGAGCTTCATTATGAGAATATGCAAGAGTATCTCCTGCTCCTCTCTGCTGGCTGATATTTTGGATAATCAACATCAGTTCAGCTGAAGTTTATTAAGCATTTATTATATTCTAGGCACTGGGCCAGGCTGGGGATACAAAGATACATGAGTCTTTCTCCAAGCAGCATGAAGTCTGGCAGGAAAAATTGCAGAGATAATGTGATGACAGTGGCAGTGGGTATGGTGAGGGGACAGAGAAGTGAACCGGGACAGAAAGTACATTGACCTTGACCTCCGCCTCAGAAGACAAGGAGGGTCCAAGGGGAAAATATGAGGGAAGAGATGTTCCATTCTCACACCCTCTCATCTTCGTTATGTTCTCTGCAGCCATTTACTTTTGTCCTCGGGAGCAGTGGTTGGTGCGCACTCGTGGGTCACACACACAGGGTTTGGAATCAAAAGATGAGGGTTGGAGTTCAGGAATTTTCCTTCTTCACAAACATCTAGGGCCCTAGGGCCCTTGAAGGTGGTCCATGGACCACACAAGGAGACGAGCTGGGTGTTTCTTAATGAGGAGCGTGATGAGAATATAATGACTGGGAGAGAAGTGCCAGTTCCACCAAGCACACCCTGCAGACTCTGGGATGGAAACATTATCCCTTTAGCCTCAGGTATCCCAAATCGTATCAGATGAAATGCTGCTGTTTATTTTCAGAAAACTTTGAGCTCTCCAGGGATGGGCAACTGACAATAAAATCCTGGAATTAATTGGGGTGGAGGGAAGCCCACAGCTGAACCACACTTTCTGGGAATCTCGGCAAACCTCAGAAAGGAGCTTTGGGCAAAGGTAGGGGGCTCCAACAGATGTGGCAGAGACATCTGTACTTTTGGACCCGTGGGTTATTTTTGGCATTGGCATCTTAGTAGAGTGGAAAATATTCTTTCCGCTCTATATTCACATGTCCTTTGGTGTCAGATAAATCTTGTCCTAAATCCCAGCCCCTCCATTTATTAACTTGAAGGGCCAGTCAGCTGAGCATTTGCCTGAACCTCAGTTTCCTCAGCACTAGAATGGGTGCAAGAATGCCTACATTAGCAATTGGCTTGACATATGCATGCAAAGTGCCTGCCATTGTGCCTGGTCATAGGTGGTGCTCAGGACAGTTGGTTCCTGTGAACACATAAAGACTCTTAAGCCAAGTGGGAGTCAAGAGGGAGGGAAGAAACAGGCAATGGGCCAGATTTGATCCTGGAGCTGTAAGTTTGCTGATCCCTAGTTGAGCATAATAAATCACTGATAATTTTGCCTTAAATATAGAAAATCAAACTCTTGGCTGGGTGTGGTGGTTCATGCCTGTAATCTCAGGAGTTTGAGGCCAGTCTAGGCAACATAGTGAGACCCCATCTATTAAAAAATATTTTAAAATTTTTAAAAAATTATCTGAGTGTGGTGGTGCATGCCTGTAGTCTTATCTACTTGGGAGGTTGAACCCAGGAGGTTGAATTGTGCCACTGTACTCCAGCCTGGGTGACAGAAGAAGACCTTGTCTCTAGGAAATAAAATAAAATATCTTAGACACTAATTTGCTCTAGAGGCTGAGAATATCAATACTTTCCCACTGGACACCACAAGTAGGTCATATTTCCCAGCTTCCCTTGCAGCTAGAGGGGCCATGTGTCTAAGTCCTGGTCAACAATGCTGGGGAAGGTTATTGGAACTGCTAGGCCTAGAGCCTGAGCCACCCTTCTCCTGCAGTCCCTAAAGGATGGCAGAGCTGTTACATGGAAGGATATGGGTTCTTAGAAGCCTGCAAGGAGGGCAGGAGCCCCATCCTCCCCTCCGCATCAATTCATCTGCACAGGAATATGAGATTGCAAATAAGAAATAAGCTTCATTGTGTTACACAACTGAGGCTTGAGAGATTGCTTTTTACAGCTCTTACTGTTAGGCTGCTCTGACTCATACAGCATTTTAGTGTGTTTCCTGGTAGGGCACAGGTCAAAGGCTGTGGGCACCTGATAAAATGGTATGGAGGCTGGCGCCTCTGAGAGCATCCTCCCCTGGGTCTGGTACACAAGGTCTCCATGCCTCCACCCCATGTCTCCGCCCATAGAGGCTTCTCCCTCTCTGGGCATCTAGGGCTCCCACTCTCCAGGCGGTGACCCTGGGACATGTACCACAGCTGTCCTCGCCTTGGGCTCTTGTGTGTGCTGTTTCCTTTCCTTTCTTCAAACACCTGTCTTCTTTCCTCATGAGGCTGTTCCGTTTTGTACCTTTACACACAGCTTAGAGTTACCTGTTCCAGAAACACCTTCCCCAGCACGGCCTCTACCTGGGGCTGGGCTTGGCTTCCTTTCTCTGTCTAGCCACCCTCACTCTGCTCATCTTGTGTGCACTGCCTCATCAGACTCTGGGGGGCTGGAGGGTGAGCACTCTGTCCTACTAGCCTAACCCACAGTTTGGCAAATATTTGTGATTAAATTAATGAGTGAATGAGAAAGAGATTGTGTAGTACATGTAATGCTTTTTATGACCATGGCTAGGCCAACCCTGGAATTGGCTTTCGGAGATTAACACAGGCCCTCTCCCGATGTGTTGCTTCCTGCTGACCCCTAACGCTGATTCCCTGTGTCATCCTCCTCTTTGCATCCACGAGGTGTGATCAGCTACCGGCTGACCAATCATAGGCGGCCATGGCCCCCCACAGACCTCTGGAGCAGGGGGAAAACAGTTCCCCGCTTCACTCAACTCCTATCTGCTCATGGGGTCTGTGTCTGCAGAATCCTAATGTAGGGGATGTGACCTGGAACATGAAAGGAACAGAAAGGAATAGAACTCCTGGCTCTTTGGGGCTGTAATTTTAATGTGCTGACGTCCATTGTGCAAAAGAGGCCTTTCCCAGCTGTCCTGGCACAGCACAGCAGTCTGTGTCATCAGCCGAGCCTGCTCCAGGGCAGCTGGGCACAGGCGCAGGGCCCAGTGCAGTCAGGAGCGATGAGGGGCCTGGGCTGGGCAGCCCCCAGAGCTGCCCCCTTCACCGCTGTGGAGTGGGAGCAAACACCACCTCACTTCCCAAACAAAATCAAACTTTTCCAACCTCAGCTGGAATAAGACCTGTAATAAAAAGTTAATAAAATAAAAGCTTTCTGCCTCAGTTTTTTTCCCCCCTTTTATGCCATAACCAAGAAAGGACATTTATTTATATTCTGTGAGGAAAAGGCAAAGTTTTAATGGTCTTTGGTGCAGCTTTTTAAAATGATAAATGACTGTTGAGCTTGTCAAATGATGACTAATACTGTTGTATCTGGGTGAGATCAGTGACAGCTTTTTAAGGGTTATCATGCTCTTACTTTTCTTTGTGTCAGTAATAAAACAAAATAACTCTGTGGCTGGTACTTGTGTAATAAGAAGACCCTGCAATTTAATTAATTAATCAAACAGGCTATTTTATGAAGCAATAGAAAGCTGTAATTAAATCCAGCCCTGTAGATTTGTTACATCACAATACCAGGAGACAAAAGCAGCAGAAAATTGGTGATAGGGTTGAAACTCAGCTTTGTTCAAGATAATATATCTTTGTGATAATAGAGAAAACTAGTGAGGGATGAAATTTAGGGGCTTAGAAGAAGGTGAATAAATAAATGTGACTTAACAAATTCTGGGGCAGGCATCCATCACATCCACCCCACCTTCCCTAACATCTGCTCTCCATCCGAGTGCCCAGTAGAGTACAAGGAGGGGACCTGTCCTTGGCTGTGAGCATTGTGGAAGCCACTGGATGGAGCAAGGGAGGGCTCAAGCCTGGACCTCAGAAACAAAGGCACTTACTCTGCTTTCAAACTCAGTCTTGGGAGGCAGGTGACCTCTCTCACAGATTGCCATAGGGCAGCAGCAGTGGAGATAACCAAATGATGCAAGTCTTTGGCTTTCCATGTTAACAGAGACCACTGGGCCCATCATGGAAAAGCATCCCAGAAGCCTTTCCCAGTTGCTGCTTCTGCCCAGCATACGCACAGGATGGCTCTGATTTCATGGTACTTCTGCCAACGGGAAGCTTTGGGTGACCGACAGCACAAAATGAAAGACAACATGTGTGTTTCCAGGCCAGTGGGGAGGGACGCTGTAAGCTGATG
Source organism: Cacajao melanocephalus (assembly GCA_963573385.1). NCBI lineage: Eukaryota > Metazoa > Chordata > Mammalia > Primates > Pitheciidae > Cacajao > Cacajao melanocephalus. The sequence continues at coordinate 37,216 of CAUYLG010021385.1, read as the reverse complement.
CTTCTGAGACAGAAACAGAAGGGACAAAGTGCCAGGAGCTCCTATGCTGAAAACTGTTTGTAGCACATTTATGGGGATTAAGTGGATGTGGTGAAAACAGCATGCACATTTAACATTGGTGATGTTGTAAAAAGCAACGTGCTGCAAACATCTGTCGAGAAATGAATGCCCTTTAATTATTCATAAATGAGTGTTTTAAAGCAAATACTCATAGAGAAGTCACCTTGATAGTTAAAAACATTAACTGTCCAGCATAGAGGAGAAAATTAGATTGAAACTAATTCAAATTAATTTGGCCACAATTTTTAAAAAATCAAATAAATAAATGTCCAAGTTACTAGAGTGTAAGAAAGTGTTCCAGAAACCTTTGCCACAGAGGTTCTTGATCTTCCTGTGTGGCAGTTAGTGGGAAATTGTGTGACAAATTTATCACATCTTTTGTCAGCCCCTAGCATCCTTGTAAAATTGATATAATTACCTATCCAGTCCATATGTATATAGAGCATACACAGCATAATTTTTATTTTAAATCCAACCAAGTCGAATATATTACAGAAACAAATAAAATTGTTTTTCTATTTATTAACTTCAGAGATCATTAGATAATAACAATTTATTGTTGCAAATTTTTGTGGAAAAAAATGATTAAATTTTAGATCTGAACTGGTATAGTGTAGCATATTGCTAAGGCAAACAGGCGGCTAAGAATATAGACTTCCCGGTTGTGTGGATGAGAGAAAATGGCTGGATTTGAGGGTTTCTGAGCTCTGGACTAGCCCAGTCCTGGGATTTTCCTGGTTTGAGGGGGGAGACTTACATAAATAAGGCATTCAAAGTGCTTGTCCTATTGTCTGAAATATGTAAGTACCTGATGACGGTCACAGATGCTGGCAACAGATACTGAGGAAGTTGACTTGGAGAGGCAGCTGGGGCAGATGGCAAGCCCCTAGGGCTGAGGGAAGTGTACTTTAGGGAGGGCACCAAGATTCCAATACTAAGGATGTGGCCAGGGTCCCCTCTCTGGAGCTGGCATAAACTGGAGCTTAGTAATGAAAACTAGGCAACGGCCCAGGCTGGAGGTTGGAGCTACCTGATTTGGCAAGATTTCTCAAGACCCCATGGATTCATCTGTGACATAAAGTGAACAATCCCCGCATTCAGGTGGCTCTGGGGACAGATGAGAAACATGCAGGAATCACTGAGCATATGCAAGGTCCTGGACATATGCCAGTTCCCTCCTTCCTGCTCTTTGTCACCAACTGTGGTGCCCAAGTCCTCCCCTTGCCTGGTCTGGTCTGGGCTTGCTGGGTGTAGACTCACTCAGAACCCCACACTGCTTTCCGATTGCAGTCTGATCACAGGGATGCTGGGACAGAGCCCTAGACTTTCCTAGAACCAGGGAAATCCCAGGCCAGGCTAGACCAGAGCTCAGTGGGGGCTGAAGACCTAGCTGTGGGGCTGCAGGGCTTGAGCTCCATCCCATGTTTTCTCATAAGCACTGGAAATCCTTCAATAAATATGGACAACAGAAGGTGTCCCAAAGGTGCTGTGGTTAGAAAGGCAGCCATCTGGCTCATGCCTGTATTCTAATTGGGTCAATTAGACAAATTTGCCTGAGGTTGTCTGGGGGGCAGTTTTGCAAAGGCTCTATAGGCAATCAAAATATCAGATCACAGTGTGCTTGTGTTGCTATGAGAATCTGATCTCAAAGAAAATACTCCCTCCATCCAAATCCAAATCTATGAAATGAAGATACAGCAGTTATGGTGGGGCAGCAATCATGAATGTTGAGCTTCAGCTTAGGGTTGAGGTAAATTTGGGCTAAAGTGCTTTATATATTAAGCATTCCAATTCTCGTAACATTGAATAGACACAAAATTTAATTCGTGAAAGTAGTTTAATATCCAATGGGGGCAAAAAGCCATGTTATAGTATACTCCATTTAACCTTACAGTTATCAATATTCATTTCCTGCTTAGAAACTTATTTTCTTCCTTAATTACCAGAAAACATAGTTTGCTTAATAATTGATCATACTAAATTTAAAATTAGGGAAAGGCAGCTTATGAGGTTCAGCAAAAAAGGAAATATCAAAAAAGACATCTTAACATCTGGATTTTTTGGCCAGAAGGAGACCCTGCAGTTTAATTTATGGTCTACATCAAACAGACTATTTTATGAAGCAACAGAAAGCTGTAATTAAATCCAGCCCTGTAGATTTGATACATCACAATACCAGGAGATAAAAGCAACAGAAAATTGTTGATAGGGTTGAAACTCAACTTTGTTCAAGAAGCATTCACAATGGAAGCTGTTGACCTGTATTCTATATACTCTACATTTGAACAAATAGTCTATGTTTGAATGGTGATTTTTTTATATGTGAAGATTTTCTATAAAGAACTGTAATAATATTTGTAAACAGAGTCCAAGAAAGATTAATTATGACTCTTTCTTTGGATTTCACATTGGTACAGTATGACCTTTAACTCATTATCTTATTACAACTATTAGAAGACTAGTAAAAACATATATCATAAGTATTTATAATCATAGTATTCTTTTTATAATAATATTCAATTCTTATTTAATTGCATGCTATACAATTATTTTTTCTTACTAAACATTCATAGACATTTCACTTAAATGATTTTTCTTTTTTTAAACCATACAATCTGTCAAAGTATAAAAGATACATACAAGTGGCCCAGCATGGTGGCTCACGCCTGTAATCTCAGCACTTTGGGAGGCCAAGGAAGGTGGATCACGAGGTCAGGAGTTCAAGACTAGCTGGACAACATGGTGAAACCCCGTCTCTACTAAAAATACAAAAATTAGCTGGGTGTGGTGGTGGGCGCCTGCAATCCAAGCTACTCAAAGGCTGAGGCAGGAGAATCACTTGAGGCAAGGTTGCAGTGAGTTGAAATTATGCCTTGCACTCCAGCCTGGGCAATAAGAGCAAGACTCCATCTTAAAAAAAAAAAAAAAAAAACATACAAGCTACAAATCATTTGAATTACTCTAAATTGATCTGCGTTTTCTTTCTCCAAGTCTCTGTTTATTAAACCTCTTTTCCTTAAGAACATAAACAAACAACAACTTTACTAAAAGAGCTTCAAAGTCCAGCATTAGTCAAATTAGAAGTATTGTCTGGACCCAGAAAACATTATCTGAGAAAGCACATTTCAAAACCACCTTTCCTAAAGCAGTCTCAGGAAGGTCCACGCTCTATTTCCCTTTCCAGAAGCATTCAAGTTAATGCTGATATATGACTTGTATTTAATTTATTAACTTTTCCCCCAAAATATAGTCTTTTTACCTTAACCTGTCATTGGCTTGGTGACAAAATATAGGGTGATCATGGAGTGGGGAATCCATGTTCCTATTTGTCATCAGTTAAAAGAAAGAAGAGGCAAAGGGAGTTATTCTAACAGTTGTATGGAAGAACAGTTATTCTAACAGTTGTATGGAAGAAACAGGTAAATTATTCTAAAAGAATAGGTAGGGAGTAAGAAGAGGGATTCCTCTACCAGAAATTAAATTGAAATTCCAAGCCAAAGTAATTAGAACAGCATGGTAATAAAACAAGAACAGACAAGTGGACCAATGGACAAAACAGAGCACTTAGAGACTGACTCTACCCAGGGGAACATCATATACAGTAAGGATGGCCCCATAACTCCATGGGGAGAGGATAGATTGTTGGCTAACTGGTGTTGAGAAAAGTAATGACTCATCAGTTATGGAGAATAATCAATCCACCTATCCCCACATACAAAGGTGAACTCAAGGTGGATTGAAGAATTAAATGTCAAAGTAAAAGGTAACGTTAACAAAGGAACATACAGAGAAATGTGACAAGGTCAGGAAAAGACTTCCTAAAGAAAATTATAAGCCAAAAATTATCTAGATTACATCAGATTTCTGCCTCATGACAGACACCATCAGCAAAGTTAATTGAATGATGACAATGATACTGAGTAGAGCCATAATTGGCGTCATTATGGGAGTTATACAATGTGCACCGAAGGCTTCAGTAATGTTCCCTGGGTGCTCAACACTGCTCTAGGCATTTGACATGTGTTCAATTCAATCCCCACCCACTTCATGAGGCATATGCCAATTGTTTTCGGGGGGCAGGTGAATGTTTATTTCCTGAATTTTTTAAATTATACTTTAAATTCTGGGGTACATGTGCAGAATGTACAGCTTTGTTACATAGGTATACACATGCCATGGTGGTTTGCTGCACCTATCATCCCTTCATCTACATTAGGTGTTTCTCCTAATGCTATCCCTCCTCTATCCCCCCAACCCCTACTATCCCTCCCCTAGACCCCTACCCCCTGACATGCCCCAGCGTGTGATGTTCCCCTCCCTGTGTCCATGTGCTCTCATTGTTCAACACCCACTTATGAGTGAGAACATGTGGTGTTTGGTTTTCTGTTCTTGTGTCAGTTTGCTGAGAATGATGATTTCCAGCTTTATTCATGTCCCTTCAAAGGACATGCATGTATGTTTACTGCAGCACTGTTTACAATAACATAGACTTGGAACCAACCCAAATGCCCATCAATGATAGACGGATTAAAGAAAATGTGGCACATATACACCATGAATACTATTCAGCCATGAAAATGGATGAGTTCATATGCCATTTTTGTAGATATTTTGTAGAGGAGGAAAGGAAGGCATAGAGAGATTAGGTAACTTGTCTAGAATCTGGAGCTGCAGAATGGAAGACTTGGAAAATAAATTGCAATTGAACCAACAAGTAATTAACTGACATCTCTAGAATAGGAAAGAAACTTCTGTAAATCAACAAGGAAAAGATAGCAAGTCTTGCAGAGGAATCAAAAAAGGATATAGATAGTTTTCATGAGAAGAAACTTCTCCAAAAGGCCACTAAGCACATGAAGAAATGCATGTGTCTGTGAAGCTTTACCTTACTAACACTAGGTCAGCTTCTGTGGTAACTTGAGAATACAATGAAACATCATTTGAAGTAATCTGTGGCATAAACTTGCACCTTGCAGACTAGATACATCATAAGTGTGCTAATACTTCAGATACCCTGAACCCCTTAGGACAGCTGACCCAAGCCTTCCCAGGAGCTGTTTACCTGTGAGTGTCACCTGGCTGCAAAACAGGGATGAACAATGCACAGATTTCAGGGGTCACCCAGGGATGCTGCGTCCCCAGAACACATCACATGGAAGATGCCTCGCAGTTTTCAACTGAAAAGCCTGGTATTTAATCCAATAATTCAATCACCAAGTTTAGTAGTTGCATTCCCCAGATTTTCTTGTAATCCAGTTTGTAGGATTTTGTAGCTTCTATGTGTGCTCAGGTTCAGAATTTCAGGGATTGCTTCTGTCTTCAAGGAGCACATCAGCTTTCTGGTTAGGAAGAGAAGGCAACAGACATGTCCAAAACCCTCTGCAGGACTCTGCTCTGGCAGTTTTATGGGTAGGCACAGTTACAGGCCTATCTGAAACCAAACGCTTTGGTCTCTTACCACTTTCCTTTGTCAAAGTATAAAAGATACATATAAGCAGCTGGGTGCAGTGGCTCATGCCTGTAGTCCCAGCACTTGGGAGGTCAAGGCGGGTGGATCATCTGAGGTCAGGTGATCCTTCACCCCTTCCCGTTGTCTTTTTGTAAGGTACTGTCTCTGTGTGAGTTTCCAGGGAAACAGAGGCTGAGGCGAGGGCATGGGAGCTACTTCGTGCTTTAGGCTCTCTGAGGGTCAGCCATTGGGAGGGAAGTGAGAGGCACCACGGGAAGTCCAGGGAGGCCAGGCCCCAGTGGGTGGGGGTGGGCCAGAGAGTGGGGAGCGGGAGAGGAGGAAGAATGTGTCCACAGGCTTTTGATCCCTGGCATGACCCTTCTGGCATTGTGGACTCGTCCACTCTCTGGAGCCGGAGGGGATCCAGGTGGCATCAGTGCAGAAACCTGTGCCCAGGAGCAGTGAGAGCAGGTTGCCTGATCTCCAGGTGGTGCAGGCAGCGGTGCCCTCGGAACTCCAAGAGGGCTGGGCTGGGGCCAGGGAGCCAGGAGGGGGCACGAGGACATCCCATCCAGGGACCCATGGATCCTTCACTCCTGCCAGGGTCTCCTTTGGGCGGACAGAGATGTCTCCAACTGAGCGCAGGCAGCCCCAGAGCCCACCAAGGGCTGAGGCTGGGTTGGGCTCCCAGGGGCTCAGGCAGCTGTATCAAGCAGATCAGACGAGGGGCATCACGCCCTGATGCGCACAGTGTGGCCGAGGGACGGAAAGAGAGGGTCTTGGCCTAAGCCTGATGGAAGGTCCAAGAAGAGGCTGTAGGGGGCGATGTGTCCAGCAGGAGCTGAGATGAGCTGGAGCTGGAAGAGCAGGTGGGAGTTCCAGGTGAGGGAAGTGACCTGGAGGCGGGAGCACAGGTTGCAGCCCATCCCTGCCCGGCCTCGACTCGCTTCTGTCGTGACACCTTGTCTAGGAAGATCCCATCACAAAGGCCACATTTGTTCCATGTGACCGGCACACCTGTGAGGCAGGAAGCTGTGACTCAGGGCCTGTGCCTCCTCTCCAAGGGCTACAGCTTCTCCCAGGTTCAGGCAGCCTGCTCACAAGATCAGGGCCCTCCCCACAGAAGCCTCAGGCTCTGGTTGTCACCCCTGTTAGCTGTGTGCCCAGCTTAGGTTCACTTGCAGCCATCTCTGAATACTGGATGGGGATGGTATGGGGCTTTCCTGTGGCCTGGGCTGAGTCCTGGTGAGCTGCCACCGTCTTTGCCCACTCCCCATAGGACAGAGCACAGACCCTGTCCCTAATCCTCCCAGGCTGCACTCTGCAGAATGCTGCTTCTATGTTTCCAAGCACTTTCATGTGTTGCATCCCCTGCCAACATCTTATGTCCCTCTGAAGGGGCAGCCCCATAAACCATACGTGGACATGTCTCTGCCCCCAGCACAGGGGCTGCCCTCAAACTCACCTTTGTCTGGGGGGTTTTTCCTTGATGACTCTTCAGCATGCTGGCCCCACTTTCTTCTGCTTGCATCTGGGGCTCTCCCAGGCTGACCAGCTGTCCACACTTGCATGGGAGTGAAAGGGTTTCCTGGGACAAGGAACTTTCAGTGTCGAAACCCGGAGAGTACCAGAAAATCTGGGACAATTGGTCACCCTAAGTGATCCACAAGTAGGAAGATGATTCACAAAATGTATACTAATGAAAAGCTGTGAATTACTTGCATGTGTAATAGAGGGGGACTATGGCTAAATAAATGTGGTATAGCCATTTGATATAGTTACTACAGGGATGAGGACACCATGCTTATAAAATAATAACACAGAAATGTTGATGACATATTAAGGAAGAAGGCTGGTATCTACATTTGTGCAAACTGCATGACTGCAACTGTATTTGTACAGTCCTTGTGGTAGATGGGTTGTTGGAAGGTAGAGACTGGCTGAACAGAGGCCGTAAAGGTGAGTGTTTAGTTACTGCTGTTTACAATTTCTTCTGAACTAATTAAGATATTGTTTTGCCAGCTGCAGAGCCAGGAGGTGTGAAGCAGCCTTCATAGTGGCACCTCATTTGACACAGATGGGTAGATGGGTGCAGCATTGTCAATAACTGCAGTGTGATGGGATTTCTGAGGAACACGTCAAGGATGCAGAAATTAAAGTAAACAAATCAGATCCGGTTTTCAGTAAAGGAACAGGCACCAAATTCTTTCTCAGTAAGGCACAATAGAGGGAAGTTGTCAAAACCTGTCATTAGTAAAAGAACCTATTGATGATCTCTTAAGCAAAATTGTTACCTAGTTGCTCATGTAAAGGAAAAGACTCTCAGAAAAGAGGCTGTTCAGAGAAGAATCAAACCTCTGGCACCAGAGAGGACTCCCCAGTTAGGAAACTGTTGTAACAAGAGGACTCCATCACTTAGAGCAGGATCAGAAGATAAATCAGGCTGAAATGCCATACAAAACCTACAATTACCTTCCTCCATATGAATAATTACAAAGGCGATGGCTTCATTTAGGTTTTAATCTGACTTACAGCTTTTAATAGCTATGCTCTGTTAAAGTGTACACATTATGTTTTACCTTATCAAGTTTATACTGTTTTATATCAACATAATGATATTTTTTACTATATAAAATAATATACTTACTTGATTCATGAACCATTAAGTTTTTAAAATCTGCGTGAGATAATGTACTCTTTGGGTTTATTTATTACTGAAAATTTCCAGTCACAAGACATAATAGCTAGATTCCATGTGTTTAAATGTTAAACTGTTTTTAGCATCAGAAATAGCCTCATGAGGTAAGTCATTATTTTCCTCTATTTCAAAGGATAGAATTGAGGCTGGAAGCAGTTTTGTAACTCACCCAAATTAAGACATCATGAAAACGGGTGTTTCCCTGCCAGGTCTGCCTCACCCTAAACCAATGTCTGGTCCCAGTCCACCTGACTTGAGGGCTCTCAGATTTTAGCAGATCTCAGAATCACCTGGAGGGCTTGTGAAAGCAGACTGCTGGGCCTCACTGGAGTTTCTGATCCAGTGGGTCTGGGGTAGGGCCTGAAAATGTGCATTTCTAACCATTGCAGTTCCCAGATGTTGCTGTTGTTGCAGGTCTGGGGACCACACTTTGAGAGTCACTGGTCTAGTTAGAGGCTTGCACTAGCCAGTGATTCTTTCGTTGTGATGATGATGGCTAACCTTACATTTGAATGACAAATGTGACTCTTTTTAAAGAAAGTCATCGGAAGTTCAAGTCTTTAAAATTCAGATACTACTCGCTGATGTGGTATATTAGTCCGTTCTCATGCTGCTAACAAAGACATACCCAAAACTGGGTAATTTATAAAGGAAAGAGGTTTCATTGACTCACAGTTCAGAATGGTTGGGAGGCCTCAGGAAACTTAGAATCATGGTGGAAGGGGAGGCAAACACTTCCTTCTTTCCATGGTGGCAGCAAGGAGAAGTGCTGAGCCAAAGGGGGAAACACCTCCTATAAAACCATGAGATTCCATGAGAACTCACTCACTACCATGAGAACGGCAGCATTGGGGTAACCACTCCCATGATTCGATTACCTCCCACCAGGTGGCCCCTGCCAACAACACATGGGGACTACGGAAACTATAATTCAAGATGAGATTTGGGTGAGGACATAGGCAAACCATATAATTTCACCCATGTCCCCTCCCAAATCTCATGTCCTCCCATTTCAAAACACAATCATGCCTTCCCAACAGTCCCCCAAATTCTTATTCCAGCCTTAACTCAAAAGTCCAAGTCCAAAGTCTCATCTGAGATAAAGCAAGTCCCTTCCACCTATGAGCGTGCAAAACCAAAAGTAAGTTAGTTACTTGCTAGATACAATGGGAGTACAGGCATTGGATAAATACAGCCATTACAAATAGGAAAAATTGGCCAAAACCAAGGGGCTACAAGCCCCATGCAAGTCTGAAAGCCAACGGGGCAGTCATTAAACCTTAAAGCTCCAAAATGATCTCCTTTGCCTCCATGTCTCTCATCCAGGTCATGCTGATGCAAAAGGTGGGCTCCCTCAGCCTTAGACAGCTCTGCCCCTGTGTCTGTGCAGGTTAAGCTCCCCTCCCAGTTGCCTTCATGACTGGCATTGAGTGTCTGTGGCTTTTCTAGGCACACAGTGCAAGTTGTCAGTGGATCTACCATTCTGGGGTATGGAAAACAGTGGCCCTCTTATCACAACTCCACTAGGAAGTACCCCAATAAGGATTCTGTAGGGGGCTCTGACCCTCTCATTTCCCTTACACTGCCCTAGCAGAGGTGGTCCATGAGGGCTGCACCCCACAATACACCTCTGCCTGGACATCCATACATTTCCATACATCCTCTCTGAAATCTAGGCAGAAGTTCTCAAATCCCAATTCTTGTCCTCTGCACACCCACAGGACCAACACCATGTGGAATCTGCCAAGACTTGGGGCTTGTCCTCTCTAAAGCCACGGCCTGAGCTGTACCTTGGCCCCTTTTAGCCACAGCTGGAGGGACTGGGATGCCGTGCATGAAGTCCCAAGGTTGCACATAGCACAAGGCTCCCACCCAGGAAACCAATTTTCCCTCTTAGGCCTCCAGACCTGTGATGGGAGGGGGTGCCGTGAAGGTCTCTGACAGGCTCTGGAGACATTTTCACCAATGTCTTGGTGATTAGCATTTGACCCATTACTTATGCAAATTTCTGCAGTGCTTGAATTTCTATCCAGAAAATGGATTTTTCTTTTCTTTCACATTACTAACCCGCAAATTTCTGAACTGTTATGCTCTGCTTCCTCTTGAACACTTTGCTGCTTAGAAATTTTTTCCAACAGATACTCTAAATCATCTCTCTCAAGTTCAAAGTTCCACAGATCTCTAGGGCAGGGGCAAAATGCTGCCAGTCTCTTTGCATAGCAAGAGTAACCTTTACTCCAGTTTCCAACAAGTTCCTCATCTCCATGTGAGACCACCACAGCCTCAGCCTGGATTTCATTGTCCGTATCACTATCAGCATTTTGGTCAAAGTCATTCAACAAGTCTCTAGGAAGTTCCAAACTTTCCTACATCTTCCTGTCTTTTTCTGAGACCTCCAAACTGTTCCAACCTCTGCCTGTTACCCAGTTCCAAAGTTGGGTATCCTTATGGCAGCACCCCATTTTCTGTAGTACAAATTTACTGTGTTAGTCCATTTTTATGCTGCTAATAAAGATATACCAAATACTGGGTAATATATAAAGGAAAGAGGTTTAATTGACTCACAGTTCTACAGTGCTGGGGAGGTCTCAGGAAACTTACAATCATGATGGAAAGGGAAGCACACATGTCCTTCTTTACATGGCAACAGCAAATAGAAGTGTTGAGCAAAAGGGGTAAAAGCCCCTTATAAAACCATCAGATCTTGTAAGAACTCACTATCATGAGAAAAGCAGCATGGGGGTAACCACCCCCATGATTCAATTAGCTCCCACCAGGTTCCCCCCATGACACATGGAGATACGGGAACTAGAATTCAAGATGAGATTGGAGTGGACACAGCCAAACCACATCATGTGGTTGCCTTCGCTGAAGTGCTTCCCCCTCTATTGCTGCTTGCACACCACTGGAAGGTACGTCCTGTAAAAACAGCACATACCCCCATCAGGCATTGATAGCACTTCCATGTGCAGATTTTGAATGTAACTGAACCTTCCTCTGCCCTGCCAGTCATGCTGCTGCCCAGTGTCTTGTGCCGCTGTCTTCAGTGGTGTTCCTGTCACCTGGAAGCCCTGCCTTGGGCAATGCCTGAGGTGCACTGATTTGCTCATTCGAGAGGTAGTATAGAGTGGTCAGGGCATCCAGGCATATCATAGATGATGGGGCACTGTTATAGGTGCTGGGACACTGCCATGAACAAGAGGCCCAGGCCCCTCCCCTATACCTATGCAGTTGGTGCCAGCCTCATGCCACTCAGCCACCTTCACCCATAATTTCCCTGCACCCTCTCTGAGTCTTCCTCCTCTTCCTCCTCCATCCAGCCTAGATCCTTGGTCCAGTTCTTCAGCCCACATCTTCCAGTGGCCCCACTGCCCTTCCCGCTGCCCTGCCTGGGCTGAGAGCACTCCTGGAGACACCACTCCCAGCACATGCTGCTCTGTCCTCTTTAGTTCCCAGTGTCCTGGTGTTGCCCTACAGTCGTGCTGAGTGTCCTGGTGTCCACGCTGATTCTCCGGTCTCTGTTCTCTGCCAACTTCCAACCTGTCCCTCCCCACCCACTCTTAGCAAACCCCTCACTCTCCACTTCCCTGAGAAAATAGAAAACTCGGAATAATATGCTGCTTCGATGTCCTTCACCAGGACAATCAACTTCTCTATCTTCTCCCATCGCTTCCTTCTAACCCCACAGAAGAGCTATAATGCCACCCCCTGTTGAAAGCTTATTTTTCCACCTGTGCCCTGGTCTCACCCCTCCTGGCTTCTCAGGTGATTTCCACCTGCCCACCACACCCTTGATGCCTCTGTCTTCAGTCTCCCCTTCACTGGCATTCTTTACTCATTCCCCACACTTAAACCTGTGCAAGTGCACCTACACTTTAGAGCAGTGTCCCTCATCCCTGTGTTGCTCTTCAGCTGAGCACCTGTAATTCCCTGTCACAGGCACATTTATCAACCCTGCATTCTCACCTTCCACTCACTCCTTGACCCAGTGTGGTCTCCATCACCCCCACTGCAGAATCTGTGCTTCCTGGAGTCTCCGATGACCTCGAGGTTGCCGTTCACTCACCTCCTCACTCTTGATCTTGTGTATCACACCAAAGCATCAGCTGTGCGAAAGGCAGGAATAGGATTCCTACTCTGTAGGGACCCCTGTGGCTGGCGCAGGTAGCTGCCATAGTCACTGGTTCATATTTCACTGTTCTGCTCATTTCGTGCTCCCTGGTACATCTCTTCTTTCACTGCTTGCATACTCTGTCCAAGCTCTGATGAAGCCAAACACATTTAACAGATGGACACAACTGGCTGTGCTTCAGGCTTCTGATTCACCCATACTTCCAGGAGCCATGAATCTGAAATCTGGAGCTGGTCTGTAGAAAGCATTCTATTTAGTGAAATGTTGAAGTAATTTTAGGTCAACTGTCACATATTTCATTATCTCCAATGCCATAATTTCCAAGTACCTACTTGAACAGTAGATGCTTTCAGATTTTCATATCAGTGATTGCATTTTGCCATTGTTCTTAATTTTTTCAGTAATGCTCCATCTGTAAACAACCCAAATTTCAAAGCCTGAACATAGCATATTGATAAATTATCCCTGGATGCCTGTGTTTTTTTTTAATAACCAGGCCAAAATCCATGGTTATTCCAAAATGGATATCATGCAAATAATGCTGCTGTAGCATGCTAACATTTTCCAGACTATTATGAAAATGTTTAGCTCATTTATAAGTCATGGGAAACAATATTAGAATTTGCTGTTGTGTAGAACCATTACTATAGCAATTCCAGTGATGTCTCCTTATGATCTTTATTAGCCACTTTACAGTTCTGTATTTTCATCTCCATTTTTTTAATCCTTAAATATACAAAGTAAAATGTAAATATCTTTACTTTTGAGTCTTTCAGAATTATTTTTTAACATTGGCACTTATAAATTTACTGGAAGTTTCAACAATCTGTATTTCATGTATGGTATAGATCATATAAACTTTTCAATGAAAAGGAAGAAAGCTTTCAAAGAAAATATAACAAACTCAAATGAACAAATGTTACCATTTTGTCATATATTTTTTAGATTTTTTTTTGCAAAGAAATAAGCCATTATAAATCAAGTTGAATATGTACTTACTATTGTTGTGTGACAAATTATCCCCAAACTTAGTGACTTTAAAAAACCATTTTTTTAATACTTACAGATTATGACAGTTAGGAATCCAGAACACACACAATAGGGTGCTTGTTTCTGCTCCACAAAGTGAAGCTTCAGATAGGAAGGCTTAGAAATTGGGATGACGTAATGGCCAGGGCAGGAGCCATCAGGGTGTCTTCATTCACTGATCTGGGAGTCAGTACTGCGGTCAGCTGGGCCCTCAGTTAGCTACAACAACTGCACATGACCCCTCTGTGCAGTTGGGCTTCCTGCTAGTATGGCAGCCTCAGACTTCTCACAGAATGGCTCAGAGCCCCAAAGGTATGTTCTATAATAGCCCACAAGGCAGAAGCTGCATCGCTTTGCATGACCTAGCCTTGGAAGTCACACTGCCTCATTTCTGCTGTATGCTGTCAGTTCCAGAAGATTCATAAACTCTTCCTGGATTCTAGGGAAAGGGAATTAGATGCCACTTCTGATGGGGGTGGGGCAAAGTTCTGAAAGAGCGTGTGTTGGGGAGTTCTAGTCATGTTATCTTTGGATAGGCCAGAAGTCCCAGTCTCCATCCACAGGGACATCCACTTTTGTGGTTTCTCTCCAGTCCAAACATGCATGGGCACTTTCCCTGCATATGTGGGTCTCCACATGAATGTCTCTTTATTGCATCCCCATCTTTCAAAAAGTAATCACAGAGAGTCATAAAATCCAGTGTTAGAATCAGGCATTATTAATGCTCTTATGTTATTATTATTCAAGCTGGGTTAGGGGAATGTGGCATTAATAAAGCAATATGTATATTGGATTTAATTATACTCTCTACTCTAATACTTTGTAATCATTAGTAATAAATAGTAGGATCTTACCTCATGTAGGATTTTACAGTTCTTCAACTATTTTCACATTCATTCCTTCAGTCCAGGCTTCCTAAAAGTAAAATATGATAAGAGTCTTGAGACTTAAGTTCCTATTTTGTATAAATCAAATAAAATAATAGATACCAAAATGCTTTGTAAACTGCGCAGAGCTATTAAGGTGCTCCCTTGTCATTAAGTCTTTAAGTCAGATTTTCTGATACTGTAATCCTGTCCGAGGCTTCTTCTCATTTCTTTACTGACTTGCACCCTTCGCTTCTGCCTCATTTTTTGTGTCCAAATATGATCAATTCTTCAAGATCTGGCTTAAATATGCCTAGAAAGCCTTTCCTGACACAGACCTTCCACTTTACTTAGTCTCCCTCTTCTGTGCTTTCATCGCATTCCATGTTTCTCTCATGGGCTTACACACATCCTCCTTTGTATTCTATTTCAAGTATCACATTACTGGGGCTCACCTGGAAGCTTCTAGCAAACTGAAGCCCAGTCTCTGTAGCCCTCAGTGCACAACAACATGCCTCCCACCCAGGAGCAGGCTGTGAAAGTCTTTTTTTTTTTTAATTATTACACTTTAAGTTCTGGGGTACATGTGCAGAACATGCAGGTTTGTTACATAGGTATACACATGCCACAGTAGTATGCTGCACCCATCAATCCATCATCTACATTAGGTATTTCTCCTAATGCTGTCCCTCCTATCCCCCCACCTGCTGACAAGCCCCAGCATGTGATGTACCCCTCCCTGTGTCCATGTGTTCTCATTGTTCAACTCCCACTTATGAGTGAGAACACGGGGTGTTTGGTTTTCTGTTTCTGTGTTAGTTTGCTGAGAATCATAGTTTCCAGCTTCATCCATGTCCCTGCAAAGGACATGAACTTATCCATTTTTATGGCTGCATAGTATTTCATGGTGTATATGTGCCACATTTTCTTTATCCAGTCTATCAGTGATGGGCATGTGGGTTGGTTCCAAGTCTTTGCTATTGTGAACAGTGCTGCAATAAACGTACATGTGCATATATCTTTATAATAGAATGATTTATAATCCTTTGGGTATACACCCAGTAATGGGATTGCTGAGTCAAATGCTATTTTTGGTACTAGATCCCTGAGGAATCTTATGTTAGCATGCTACATGCCACACTGTCTTCCACAATGGTTGAACTAGTTTACACTCACCAACAGTGTAAAAGAGTTCATATTTCTCCACATCCTCTCCAACAGCTGTTATTTCTTGACTTTTTAATGATCGCCATTCTAACTGGCGTGAGATGGTATCTCACTGTGGTTTTGATTTGCATTTCTCTAATGACCAGTGATGATGAGCTTCTTTTTCATGTTTGTGGGCCACATAAATGTTTTCTTTTGAGAAGTATCTGTTAATATTGTTTGCCCACGTTTTGATGGAGTTTTTTTTTTCATGTAAATTTTTTTAAGTTCTTTGTAGATTCTGGATATTAGCCCTCTCTCAGATGGATAGAAGGTAAAAATTTTCTCCCATTCTGTAGGTTGCCTGTTCACTCTGATGATAGTTTCTTTTGCTGTGCAGAAGCTCTTTAGTTTAATTAGATCCCATTTGTCAATTTTGGCTTTTGTTGCCATTGCTTTTGATGTTTTAGTCATGAAGTCTTTGCCCATACCTATGTCCTGAATGGTATTGCTTAGGTTTTCTTCTAGGGTTTTTTGTGGTTTTAGATCTTACATTTGAGTCTTTAATCCATCTTGAGTTAATTTTTGTATAAGGTATAAGGGACGGGTCCAGTTTTGATTTTCTGCATATGGCTAGCCAGTTTTCCCAACACCATTTATTAAATAGGGAATCCTTTCTGCATTGCTTGTTTTTGTCAGGTTTGTCAAAGATCACATGGTTGTAAATGTGCGACATTGTTTCTGAAGCCTCTGTTCTGTTCCATTAGTCTATATATCTGTTTTGGTGCCAGTACCATGCTGTTTTGGTTACTGTAGCCTTGTAGTATAGTTTGAAGTGAGGCAATGTGATGCCTCCAGCTTTGTTCTTTTTGCTTAGGATTTTCTTGGCTATATGGGCTCTTTTTTAGTTCGATATAAAATTTAGAGTAGTTTTTTCTAATTCTGTGAAGAAAGTCACTGGTAGCTTGATGGGGATAGCATTAAATCTATAAATTACTTTGGGCAGTATGGTCATTTTTATGATATTGAGTCTTTCTGTCCATGAGCATGGAATATTTTCCATTTGTTTGTGTCCCCTCTTATTTCTTTGAGCAGTGGTTTGCAGTTCTCCTTGAAGGGGTTTTTCACATTCCTTGTGAGTTGTATTCCTAGGTATCTTATTCTCTTTGTAGCAATTGTGAAGGGGAGTTGACTCATGATTTGGCTCTCTGTTCTTCTATTGTTGGTGTACAGAAATGCTTGTGATTTTGCACATTGATTTTGTAACCTAAGACTTTGCTGTAGTTGCTGATCAGTTTAAGGAGATTTTGGGCTGAGACCATGGGGTTTTCTAACTATACAATTATGTCATCTGCAAACAGAGACAATTTGACTTCCTCTCTTCCTATCTAAATATACTTTATTTCATTCTCTTGCCTGATTGCCCTAGCCAAAACTTCCAATACTATGTTGAATAGGAGTGGTGAGAGAGGGCATCCTTGTTTTATGCCAGTTTTTAAAGGGAATGCTTCTAGCTTTTGCCCATTCAGTATGATATTGACTGTAGGTTTGTCATAAATAGTTCTTATTATTTTGAGATATGTTCCATCAATACCTAGTTTATTGAGAGTTTTTAGCATAAAGTGGTGTTCAATTTTATCCAAGGCCTTTTCTGCATTTATTGAGATAATCATGTGGTTTTTGTCACTGGTTCTGTTTATATGATGGATTATGTTTACTGATTTGAGTATGTTGAAACAGCCTTGCATCCCAGGGATGAAGCCAGCTTGATCGTGGTGGATAAGTTTTTGATGTACTGCTGGATAGTTTGCCAGTATTTTATTGAGAATTTTTGCATCAATGTTCCTCAGGGATATTGGCCTGAAATTTTCTTTTGTTGTGTCTCTGCCAGGTTTTGGTATCAGGATGATGTGTGCCTCATAAAATGAGTTAGGGAGGAGTTTTGTTTGGAATCATTTTAGAAGGAACGGTACAAGCTCCTTTTTGTACCTCTGGTAGAATTTGGCTGTGAAACCATCTGGTCCTGGGCTTTTTTTGGTTGGTAGGCTATTAATTACTGCCTCAATTTCAGAAGTTGTTATTGGTCTATTCAGGGATTTGACATCTTCCTGGTTTAGTCTTGTAAGGGTGTATGTGTCCAGGAATTTATTCATTTCTTC
Source organism: Cacajao melanocephalus (assembly GCA_963573385.1). Taxonomy (NCBI): domain Eukaryota; kingdom Metazoa; phylum Chordata; class Mammalia; order Primates; family Pitheciidae; genus Cacajao; species Cacajao melanocephalus. The sequence continues at coordinate 19,677 of CAUYLG010021385.1, read as the reverse complement.
TAGATTTTCTAGTTTATTTGCATAGAGGTGTTTATAATATTCTCCAATGGTAGTTTGTATTTCTGTGGGATCAGTGGCGATATCCCCTTTATTATTTTTTATTGTGTCTATTTGATTCTTCTCTCTTTTCTTCTTTATTAGTCTGGCTAGTGGTATATCTATTTTGCTAATCTTTTCAAAAAACCAGCTCCTGGATTAATTGATTTTTTGAAGGGTTTTTTTTTATATCTCTATCTCCTTCACTTCTGCTCTGATCTTAGTTACTTGTCTTGTTTTTTGTTAGCTTTTGAGTTGGTTTGATCTTGCTCCTCTAGTTCTTTTAATTGTGATGTTAAGGTGTCAATTTTAGATCTTTCCCACTTTCTTGTGGACATTTAGTGCTTTAAATTTCCCTCTAAATACTGCTTTAGCTGCATCCCAGATAGTCTGAACATTGTGTATTTGTTCTCATTGGTTTCAAAGAACTTATTTCTTTCTGCCTTAATTTTGTTATTTACCCAGTATTCATTCAGGAACAGGTTCTTCAGTTTCCATGTGGTTGTGTGGTTTTGGGTCAGCTTCTTAATCCTGAGTTCTAATTTGATTGCACTGTGGTCTGAGAAACTGTTACGATTTCCATTCTTTTGCATTTGCTGAGGAGTTTTAATTATGTGATCAGTTTTCAAATAGGTGTGATGTGGTTCTGAGAAGAATGTATATTCTGTGGATTTGGGGTGAAGAGTTCTGTAGATGTCTATTAGGTCCACTTGGTTCAGAGTCAAGTTTAAGTCATGAATATCCTTGTTAATTTTCTGTCTCATTGATCTGTCTTATATTGAGAGTGGGGAGTTGAAATCTCCCACTATTATTGTGTGGGAGTGTAAGTCTCTTTGTAGGTCTCTAAGAACTTGCTTTATGAATCTGGGTGCTCCCGTATTGGGTGCATATATATTTAGGATAGTTAGCTCTTCTTGTTGCATTGATCACTTTACCATTATGTAATGCCAGTCTTTGTCTTTTTTGATCTTTGTTGGTTTAGAGTCTGTTTTATCAGCGAGTAGGATTGCAACCGCTGCTTTTTTTTTCTTTCCATTTGCTTAGTAAATATTCCTCCATCCCTTTATTTTGAGTTTATGTGTGTCTTTGCACATGAGATGGGTCTCCTGAATATAGCACACTGATGGGTCCTGACTCTATCCAATTTGCCAGTCTGTGTCTTTTAATTGGGGCATTTACCCCATTTACATTTAAGGTTAATATTGTTATGTGTGAATTTGATCCTGTCATTATGTTGCTAGCTAGTTATTTTGCCCATTAGTTGATGCAGTTTCTTCATAGTGTCAATGGTTTGTACAATTTGATACGTTTTTTGCAGTGGCTGGTACTGGTTTTTCCTTTCCATATTTAGTGCTTCCTTCAGGAGCTCTTGTAAGGCAGTCCTAGTGGTGACAAAATCTCTCAGCATTTGCTTGTCTGTAAGGGATTTTATTTCTCCTTTGCTTATGAAGCTTAGTTTGGCTGGATATGAAATTCTAGGTTGAAAATTCTTTTCTTTAAGAATATTGAATATTGGCCCCCACTCTCTTCTGGCTTGTAGGGTTTCTTCAGAGAGACCTGCTGTTAGTCTGATGGGCTTCCGTTTGTGGGTAACCTGACCTTTCTCTCTGGCTTCCCTTAACATTTTTTCCTTCATTTTAACCTTGGTGATTCTGATGATTATGTGTCTTGGGGTTGGTGTTTTTGAGGAGTATCTTTGTGATGTTCTCTGTATTTCCTGAATTTGAATGCTGGCCTGTCTTGCTAGGTTGGGGAAGCTCTCCTGGATAATATCTCAAAGAGTGTTTTCCAACTTGGTTCCATTCTCCCTGCCACTTTGAGGTACACCAATCAAATGTAGGTTTGGCCTTTTCACACAGTTGCATATTTCTTGGAGGCTTCATTTGTTCCTTTTCATTCATTTTTCTCTAATCTTTATTTCATTAAGTTGATCTTCAGTCTTTGATATCTTTTCTTGTTTGATCAATTTGGCTATTGATACTTGTGTATGCTTTATGAAGTTCTTGTGCTGTGTCTTTCAGCTCCATCAGGTCATTTATGTTCTTCTCCAAAGTGGTTATTCTAGCTAGCAATTCGTCTAACCTTTTTCAAGGTTCTTAGCTTCCTTGCATTGGGTTAGAACATGCTCTGTTAGCTCAGAGGAGTTTGTTATTACCCACCTTCTGAAGCCTACTTCTGTCAATTCATCAAACTCATTCTCCATCCAGTTTTGTTCCTTTGCTGGTGAGGAGTTATGATCCTTCAGAGGAGAAGAGGCATTCTAGTTTTTGGAATTTTCATACTTTTTGCGCTGGTTTTTCCTCTTCTTCATGGATTTATCTACCTTTGGTTTTTGATGCTGATGACCTTTGGATAAGGTTTCTGTGTAAATGTCCTTTTTGTTGATTTTGATGCTATTGCTCTCAGTTTGTTAGTTTTCCTTCTAGCAGGCTCCTCTGCTGCAGGTCTGCTGGAGTTTGCTGAAGGTCCACTCCAGAAACTGTTTACCCAGGTATCACCAGTGGAGACTGCAAAATAGCAAAATTCCTGCCTATTTCTTCCTCTGAAAGCTTTGTCCCAGAGGGGCACCCACCAGATGCCAGCCAGAGCTCTCCTGTATGAGGTGTATGCCCACCCCCGCTGGGACATGTCTCCCAATCAGGAGGCATAGGGGTCAGGGACCCACTTGAAGAGGTAGTCTGTCCCTTAGCAGAATGCTGTGCTGGGTGATCCACTGCTCTCTTCAGAGCCAGCAGGTGGGAACATGTAAGTCTGCTGAAGCTGCACCCACAGTCACTCCCTCCCCCAGGTGCTCTGTCCCAGGGAAATGGGAGTTTTCTCTATAAGCCCCTGACTAGGGCTGCTACTTTTCTTTCAGAGATGCCCTGCCAAGAAAGGAGGAATTTAGAGAGGCAGTGTGGTTACAGCGGCTTTGCTGAGCTGCAGTGGGCTCTGCCCAGTTAGAACTTCCAAGCAGCGTTGTTTACACTGTGAGGGGAAAACTGTCTACTAAGCCTCAGTAATGGTGGACACCCCTGCCCCCACCAAGCTCCAGCATCCCAGGTTGACTTCAGACTGCTGTGCTGGCAACAAGAATTCCACACCAGTGGATATTAGCTTGCTGGACCCTGTCGGGGTGGAATCTGCTGAGCTAGATCACTTGGCTCTTGGGCTTCAGCCCCCTTTCCAGGGGAGTGAACAGTTCTGTCTCGCTGGCATTCTAGGTGCCACTGGGGTATGAAAAAAAAAAAACTTCAGCAGTTAGCTCGGTGTCTGCCCAAATGGTTGCCCAGTTTTGTGTTTGAAACCCAGGGCCCTGATTGTGTAGGCACCCAAGGGAATCTTTTGGTCTGCGCTTTGCGAAGACCATGGGAAAAGCATAGTATCTGGGCCGGAATGCACTGTTACTCATGGGACGGTCCTTGAGTGACCCCCTCACCCTGCTTCAGCTCACCCTCTGTGGGATGCACCCACTGTGTATCCAGTCCCGATGAGATGAGCCAAGTACCTCAGTTGGAAATGCAGAAATCACCCACCTTCTGTGTTGATCTCGCTGGGAGATGCAGACCGGAGCTGTTCCTATTTGGCCATCTTGCCACCTGTGAAAGTCTTTTGAATGAATGAATGAATAAATGAATTAACTGTCTTTTCACTGTGCTTAGTATGCTCACACCTCACTCAGGTTGTAGAAAATACTGATCTGGAATACTTTAAAAGTGACAACGTCTTGTGAGACAGACATTGTCCCTGCTTTCCCAAAATCACCCAGTGTGTGTAGAGAGGCCCCTGGCCTTGGTGATGGGGGGCATTTCCTGTGACTCCCACCTCCCAGCATCACAAGACCCATCTGTGGGGACCTGGATTTCCAGTTAGAGCAGACCTAGATTGAGAAGGGCCACAAGAAAGAGAAAAGAAAGACGTGGCAGTGGGAGGGGAGATGTTCAGGCCTCTCCTGGGAAGAATGCCAAGCTCCCGACTTAGCATGACTTTTTAAAAGAAATGAGTGTATGTCTTATCTCCACCTTCAACTTGTAAGGCAACTGCAGTGCCAGAGGCTGGGCATCTCTGCTGCCCAGGTGCACTCCACGGAGGCAGAGCAAGAGCACATGCAGACTGTGCTGTCTGACTCTCATAGAAGGCTGACATCCACTGCCTTCCTAAGGGGTAAAGTGAACTTGGGAAGGCAGGAATGATCACATGCTCACCCAAAACCTTGGTGGCTGCATGTCTTTCCAGAAATTTAGCAAGCCAGATGTGGAAATTTGATGCCTTTGCTCCTCTATTTCCTGAAAGAAATGGAAGGAATCAGACTTTTGGAAAGCCAGGTTTTACTTCCATGCACACAACTAGGACCCCTGCCTTTCTGAAATGCCCCATAGGCTTTCACATAATAGATGCAGTATTAGCAGTGAGTAGCTTGCTTGTTGTCTGGCCTAAGTCTGAGCCAAGATAAAGATATAAACTGCCAAGGAGACACACTATTCCATAACCTTCTCTTCTTTGCAAAGTAAACATAATTTTAAGACCAAGATGCATAACTCTTGTAACCAAAAGCTTACACATTTCCCATCCCATCCCCACCCCTAAGCAATGGGTTCTAAGGAATATAAACTGCCAGAATGGTATTTAGAGGGAAAGAAAAACCAGAATGGTAAGATTCCAACTTTTTTTTTTTTTTTTTTTTTTGCCTTATACCAGTTGCAGAAAGTGCTTATGCAGAGCAACTGTGGGGCAATATTCAACTGGCAAAAATATGACAAAATAGCTCACTTAAGAAATGAAATAGTTTAATAAAATCTTATTCATTGAAAGAACAGTGACAAGTGGTTTTTTAATTCTTAAGGGAAAGTCTTGCATATTTCCTACACTGTACATTTACCTAAATACAATTGTTTTAAGAATAATCTCTTGAGCCTGCTTAAATGAAGAACGCATATTCCAGCAGTTTGAAAAAAATTGCATTTCTTTGTTCATGGCTGTTCTCAGGGGTTGAGAGGTATGGACCAAAGAGTCAGAGGTCTGAGTTTAGTTTTCCATCTACTGACTAACTTGGAACCTCTGACTAGCTTCCCAAACCCTCTAAGCCTTGGGTTTCTCACCTGTAGAATGAGGGTAATAATTGTGTCTACCTCACAGTGTTGTTGGGAGGACTTAAAGAGATGTAAAGCAACTAATCTAAAGCCTGACCCACAGAGATGTAATGTGAAGTGTCAAAAAAAATCAATTTTACAATAGCAAAGACAGGAAACCAGCCCAAATGCCCATCAGTGATAGACTAGATAAAGAAAATGTGGTACATATAAACCATGGAGTACTACGCAGCCATAAAAAGGAATGAGATCATGTCCTTTGCAGGGACATGGATGAAGCTGGAAACCATCGTTCTCAGCAAACTAACACAGGAACAGAAAACCAAACATCACATGTTCTCACTCATAAGTGGAAGTTGAACAATGAGAACACATAGACACAGAGAGGGGAGCAACACACACCAGGGCCTGGGGAGGGTGGAGAGGGGTGAGGGGAGGGAAAACACCAGGACAAATAGCTAATGCATCCAGGGCTTAAAGCCTAGATTATGGGTTGATAGGTGCAGCAAACCACCAAGGCACACATACACCTATGTAACAAACCTGCACATTCTGCACATGTATTTCAGAACTTAAACGAAAATAAAAATGTTTTAAAAAGTGAATTTTAGCCACTAGGTTTTAGAGTTGAAGCAGGCCATGGTACTTGTGATTAGGCATCAACCTGTGTATTTATTCACCTGAACACCTGGATGTGCAGAAAAAAAATTGTTCAATTGTTACAGGCTATATGTTACTTGCTCTGTTAAAATATGCTCAGGGAGCCAGCCCAAAGGCACACCTCCTTTTAGCTCTGTGAGGCCTTAAAGCTGGGTCATCATGAAGTCTCTCTCTCTCTATTTTTGTTTTAATAACACCAAGTAACCAAATAAAAACAATTATTTATAAAATGTATTAAGAAGCAAATATTATCAATTTGAGACTTTGCACAACTATTAGTAATCTGACCTCAGGCCACACAACAAATTAGAATGGCAATCTTGGGTGACAAGTTAATTTTGCCCTGGAGCTGGGAGCATCAACATGCATCCCAGTCATGGGATAGGCCAGTTCCTCACTCCATCACACCCAACACCTGGCAAGGACAGCTTTGGGTATCTTAAGGAATTTGGGGAAAATGCTATTGGTGTGTAGGCAGGGAGACTAGAAACAAGATAGTTCCATGGGTGTAGCTCTTCAGAGCTTGATAAGAAAGTTTGGTCTGCATGTTTGGTCAAATAATTATAATCTCTCCAATTGAAACAGGGAAATGTGGCCAGGCGTGGTGGCTCACACCTGTAACTCCAGCACTCTGGGAGGCTGAGGCGGGTGGATCACTTGAGGTCAGGAGTTTGAGACAAGCCCGGGCAACATAGTGAAACCCCATCTCTACTAAAAATGCAAAATTATCTGGGTGTGGTGGTATACACTTGTAGTCCCAGCTAGTCAGGAGGCTGAGGCAGGAGAATCGCTTGAACCTGGAAGGTGGAGGTTGCAGTGAGCTGAGATCATGCCACCACACTCCAGCCGACCAAGTGAGATGCCATCAAAAAAAAAAGAGAGAGAGAGAAAGGAAAGGAAACAAGGAAATGTTTGCAAAGCTTCCATCTCCAGGTTGACTTCAGTCAATAATCCTATTGTCCTAAGGCTGGAGTGGACTTCCTTGAAGCTCTTTACCCAGAAAACCTGGCCAAACTCTCCTAAGATTAAGAGTTCTCTCAAGTCGACTTTCCTGATTCCAGTCAATTGGAAATGTTATGAAAATAATTTTGTTGTCAAGTCTCACTGTTGCTCTCAAACACCAAATCACTATACTTACTCTTGCCCAAATCACTTGCTCTTAACTCACCAAAGGAACAGAACGCAAAGTTAAAGTGTATGCAAGACACAAGAGGAGGAGGGGCCTTCTGCAGAGGCTGCTAAGAAGACTTAGGTTTGGCTCAAAGATTTTCATTTGTTTGAATCAGTTCACTGTTTTTAACCTTGTGGAAATTTGTTCAGTCATTCTAACAATAGCTTTTACTTTTTAAAATTGGTTTATTTAGTGTTATGTTTTTCCTGTAAATCTTTTCACAGTATGTTTGTTTGTCTCCTCATCTAATGGTAATAATCTCAGTGATACCAGCAATCTCGTGTTTATATTTAACACTCTTCAACATTCACAAAATCAGAAAATATCAGAACAGGAAAGCCCCAGCCTTCAAGACTGTTTGATTTGTGTTCTCTAATTTGATGTGTGAACAGAACTGAGGCTGTGAAGATTCTAGAACGATGTGTTGTGCTCAGAAATATGGTAGTAGAATTAGAATACAGCTTTCTGATATTTATATAAAAGTCAATGATTTTTAGAAGTTTTTAAAAGACACACATTAAACTGGGAAAATACTAAATATTTAAATTCTGTAGGCTAGTTGTCATATTCTGGAAAGGTCGATTTTCATATGGCACTGGTGCTGGTGTTTCTTCAGGTTGGCTGTCGATGTCATAAGAGGGTGCTCTTATTAGAAAATGTAGACTTTGGCAAGCTTTAAAAGGTGTATGTGTTACTGCATGTTCTGATGAGATTTTGAAAATCTTTGGCAACTGTGCTTTCCAAGTGGAGAAAAAGGGCTACCATAATGTTGAAAGACAGAAATTAAAATCTAATCAGATATGATGGCTCTCATCCTCCACCCTAGAATTTCTCTTCATGGAATGAATGTCTGGTGGACAGTAATATACAAAGGCTCCTCGACTTAGGATGGGATCACATCCAGATACACCCGTTGTTAAGTTGAAAATATCATAAGTTAAAAAATGCATTTAATACACCTAATCTACCAGAAATCATAACTTAGCCTAGCCTACCTTAAATGTGCTCAGAATACTTAAACTAGCATACAGTAGGGCAAAATAATCTAACTCAAAGCCTACCTTGTAATAAAGGGTTAAATAGCTCATATAATTTATTGGATATAGTATCAGTTGTTTACCTTGTGATTGCGTCACTGACTGGGAGCTGTGGCTCACTGCCACTGCCCAGCATATATGGCTAGCCTGGGAAAAGATCAAAATTCAAAAAACAGTACATTTATACTAAGTGTATGTCATTTTCACACCAACATTAAGTCGAAAATCGCCAAGTCAAACCATCCTAAGTTAGGGACCATCTGTAGATCAGGCAATCCTTGACATCTTAAGGTGGCAGATTTCCAAAAGAGATTAGAGTCTAGAAGTCCTGGAAGCAGCTCCCACAATTACACAGAACTCAGCATCACACCCTCACATTAAGGCAAGCAGAGGGAGTCTCCATATTTTTCCTTTCCTTAAAAAGGATAATGAAACTCATTCTGAGGTTTTAAAAATATATACTTTTTAATGCTTTTCCTCTATCTGTTTTGCTTGACATCCTCTCTGCATTGTGATGGCTGTGGCACTGCTCCTGGTCCTTACGTGAAGTCTTAGAATGCACAAAGCTGCCCAATATCACTTCCTCTGTATTTGGGTAAAATTTCTAGTAGCAAAAAAATACCTTCTTGCACTCTTTTCAAAATGTCAACTAAATGTGATACAACTACTTTTTGTACCAATAAAGTCCCAAAGTCTCTTCCTGATGGGTTAATTTAGTACCTTCCTTTATTCCAAACCAAAGACCCATAAAAACCAGCAAAACTCTGCATTATTATTATTATCCTGTGTGTTTAGCTTTGCTTTTTACTACTTATCATTATTAAATACTTGGCCCATTTTTGGTTAATTGTTGTGTAATTCCAAATACAAACCAGCCACCATGGATTATTGCAGTTAGAGTCATCAGAAAGCAAGGAGCTATAACTCATGCTCTGTACTTGCCATGTTATTTTGATTTGTGTTTCATTTCTTACCTGTGCTCACAAGTCATATGAATATCAACACATCTGAAAGATGTATGCTGAATATGTTATCAGATTTTGTTTCTCCCATCATTAAGTATGGACAGCCTTCTTTCAAAAATGTTGAGTCATTTTTATGTCTTATCATATTCTTCTAGTTACAACTCCTAATTTTTTTCAGAGGATTACTGTCATATAAGGGATACAAAATCAATTACAGAAGAAATTGTAATCACTATAATTAAACTGAGGCTTATCTAGACAGATCCTTATCATATTTTTGAAATACTGAGGCTACAAAATTTATGGAAGAAATAATGGATATTTATAGAATATACACAAGTGTATTAGTTTAGAAGGTCTGTGTAGGCATTTCACAAAAGAATCTGTAATCTACATAAATTACCAAATTATGTTACATAATATTTTTAAGACTTGTTTTAGAATAAGTTGGAATGTGAGGTTTATAAAACAACTGGAATAATTTTATTGAAATTATAATTTAATTTTTGTGCCCAATGCATTTATTTTGCTTGCTCTGACTTGACTATATTTCAAAATTCTTATAGGTTTAGTATCCCTTTTTTGAAAACAGGTTTTCAGTGTGTTTCCATTACAATGGTAAAAAATAAAGGCACATAATCTCTTTTCCAAAATAAAGGATTGGTTTGAGAATTATGATCATATATACAACGTACTAAATGCAACCATTTATGATGATGATATAAAAGATTCACAAACTCACAAATCACATGCAACTTATCTAAAATACCAATAGAATATAACTTTATAAAACATAAACATGTAAACATGTACAAATGCATAGACAAAAGTCTAGAAGAATATGAATATCAGAGTAGAAATGCAATGATGATTTCTGTTGTTTTCTTCTAATTTCTATAGAGTCACTATCTTATTTAAATAAAAAATAAGTTATGGGCAATAATCTTTTTAAAATAATTTATTTTTATTAGCTTTTTAATCTGGTGATATAGAGTGATAACATTGTAGTAAATCATAGTTTCTGAACCAAAAAACAAGTACACATAGTCTGAGAAGTGCCAAGTTCATTTTAGAGATAAAGAATACAATGGCAATGGGACTTTCCCAGAAAATTCAAGATATGTGGTCACAATGGAGGTGCTCAGCTTTTAGAGCTAACTGAACTAGATATCTGTGAAAGCTCTGATAGAGAACAGCTGGAAGCTCAGAAAGGTAAACATAATTCAAATATTGGTGGATACACCAGTGAAGCCGAGAAGGTGATAAGATTTGAAAAATGTACCAAGACACAATGAGAAAGGCCTTGGAATCAATACAAAAAGCCCACACTTTGTTCTCTAAAAGTGGGGAGCTACTGAAGGTTTTAATCAAAGGAAAGATAATCTCATTTCCAAGGCAAAAAAAAAAGAGGCATTCCTCCCTAATACCACATGCAGGAGCTGTTCTTATTCTATAGTGGGTTATCACTTTAGTAGTATCTCATAAAGACAGCTGCCTGAAGGTCTTGTACCTGTACATCAATGTAACATTTTTTAAAAGCATATCAGCAGACGCATTTTTGGAAGCATGCATTCTGAAACTTGAACTTCGAATATTAGGAGTTATGGCTGATATAATGGAGTAAGGTACAACAGAAGCCAATTCCTCTCCAGTATCCAAGACTGACCATGGTCTCTGAAACTGAGAATACTGGCAAAAGTGTGAGTTGGACACTGTGTACAACTCTAATTAACACTGCTCTAAAGGGAAGGTGGATGAATATAAACTAATAGTTAAAAGTTATACTACAATATCTTCAAGGTTTAATACATAAATTGAGACAAACGTAATTGGGCCTAAGAAAGAAGTGGTTTAATATAAACTCATTGATATTATTTTCATAAATTATTTATTTTACAACTATGAAGAGGAATAATAGAGGCCTTTTATTAGCAAAGAGATTATTATGATGTCTATTTTCAGCCATCATTTTTCTACCAGTGTAAAGCGGAATCAAAAACCTACTTAGGGTGATGTGTTGGGGTTGGGATCAAAGAGAGTACTAGAACTATCCTACTTCTGAGATTCCAGCATCACATGTGATGACAATAACCTGAATTCAGTTATACTTCCAATGAGTCCAGTGGAAATATATTCAGTTATATTTCCAATGAGTCCAGGAGAAAAAAAAATTTGAGTTGAAAATTCCAAAGGACATATGTATAATGGTAGAAATTATTTAGTCTTCTTTATAAAATAAATCATTTATTTTAGAATTATTTTATAGTCTGAAAGCGCATTTCATATAATTTTTAAATGTGGAAATGGGAGATATTATCTAGTAGGTATTATATTACATTACAAGAGCCAAAGCATGCCGATTCCCAATTTCATCCAGTATGATTTGTCTTAGAAAAAGAAATAAAAATGCAGATTTATTTGTTCACTTATTAACTGAGTACATTTCCTGAACCCATGTGCAGGTTGGGTATTAGAAAGCTGAGGCCCTGCTGGCTAAAGATGTAAAAGAACAGTGCCCAAAACTGGCACACCAGCTGGAAATTAGGAGGGCAAGTTTCCCCAGGAATGGGAGAACTACAGACAGGATGAACCCCAAAATCTGAATATAAACTCTTTCCAAATATTTGGCTGACCACCAACTTATGCAAACATACGGGAGACTTCAGGAGGCCAGCCTGAAACAAAGCAACTGCAGAAGCTGAAAAATTTAGGGGAGTTATCAGTTGCAGCATATCACAGAAGAGCAGAGTTTATAGTTTGAGTCCAGGTCAGCTAACTTCTTACCAGAACAAAAAACCAATGACCACCAGGAGAGCACACAGGACTCAGAAAGGCTGAAGGGACTATTATCTGCTAGCTTTAGGCCCTATCCTTTAATATCTCAAACTAGTAAGACACACAAGGAAACCAGGAATGTGATAATTCCAGGGGCTAGAGGAGGAGTTGGAGGGGGGATGGAAAAGGTCAGTCAACCAAAGCTGACTCTGAACAGGCCCACGTTGAATTTAGTAGTCAAAGACTTCAAAGTGCCTATTGTAAATATGTTCAACCAAAGGGTGTTAAAAGAATTAAAGGAAAATTTGTCTTAATGAATGAGTAGACAGGGAATCTTAAAAGAGAAATTACATTATTAAAAAAATGGAAATTCCAGAGCTGAAAAAGTACAATTGAAATAACAAATTTGCTAAACATCTCAATAGCAGATTGGAGGTAGGAGAAACAAGAATAAGTGAAATTGACAATAGATTTTTTTAAAATGGCCCAATCTTAAGAAGACAAAGAAAAAAAAAACCCACAAAGAACACTATCAAGGAGTCCAGCACACAAAATCCACGCTCTGCCTGTGCATTAAGCTTCAGGTCATGAGGGAATGGCAGTGAGTTAGGGCTGCACTATGCCAGGAACACTCATTTACCACAACTGAATTTGCCAGTGGTAGAAGCGAACTTGCCTTAGACATTATAGAATTAAGTGTACCTAGAGAGAGGTTCTTGGTTAACCTCAGTGTTTTCACATTTTAAATTATTTCCTATGTTTCAAGTGAAACTAAATATCACTTGAAAGACTTTTAAAGGCAGTCTCCCCACCCCACTCCCAGTCCCTCCAATTCCCACTAACAACAACTTCAAATATAATTGTCAGGAAGAGCACTCCACCCTGCTGCACCCCAAATCAGCCTCAGATAGATGTTGCATCTGACCCTGGGGGACCCTTCCCCACTTTCCTCTTGCTATGCTCAATTCACTTTATTTCCCTCAATGAAAATTCCTTCCCCACTCTCTTAATGTTTGACTTCATATTCTACATACAGAATTTCTTGTTTTTCCAAAGTGAATATAGTTCTATATTTTTTTCTAAACCTACATAAAAAAAACACACACACACTCAGGCCAGGCACGATGGCTCACGCCTGTAATCCCAGCACTTTGGGAGGCTGAGGTAGGTGGATCAAAAAGTCAAGAGATCAAGACCATCCTGGCAAACATAGTGAAACCCTGTCTCTACTAAAATATAAAAATTAGCTGGACGTGGTGGTGCACGTCTGTAGTCCCAGCTACTCAGGAGGCTGAGGCAAGAAAATTGCTTGAACCCAGGAGGCAGAGGTTGCAGAGATCGTGCCACTGCACTCCAGCCTGGCGACAGAGCAAGACTCTGTCTCAAAAAACTAAACTAAAATAAAATAAAAAATAAATAAATAAAACACACTCAATACAAAAAGAAATTGATAAAACACAAATACAAAAACAAACTCACCAATTATCCAACCACTCAGAACTTTAGATCAGTTTAATAGGTGCCCTCTTCTGACATTTTAGGGTCCAGTCCACCCTCCTTATCTACAGAGTCTGCATCCACAGATTTATCCAACCATGGGTTGAACATATTTTTTGAAAAACAATAAAAATAACAATAATATAAATAAAAACCAACACAATGTAACAACTATTTATATAGCATTTATGTTTTATTAGGTATTATAAATAACCTAGAGATAATTTAAAGTGTATGGAAGGATATGCACAGGTTATATACAAATACTACATCATTTTTGGTGGGGGGGATGGAGTCTTGCTCTGCCACCCAGGCTGGTGTGCAGTGGTGCCATCTCAGCTCACTACAACCTCTGCCTCCTGGGTTCAAGCAATTCTTCTCCCTCAGCCTCTTGAGTAGCTGGAACTACAGGCATGCACCACCAGGACCAGCTAATCCTTGTATTTTTAGTAGAGATGGGTTTTTGCCATGTTGGCCAGGCTGGTCTCAAACTCCTGATCTCGGGTGATCTGCCCACCTCAGCCTCCCAAAGTGCTAGGATTACAGGTGTGAGCCACCACACCTAGCCCAAATACTACATCATTTTATATCAGGGACTTGAGCATCTGTGGATTTTGGTATCTGAGGATGGTCCTAGAATGAATCCCCAGATTATGGTCATCCCCTGAGGATGATTGTACGTGCACAAATTCAGAGTACTTTACACCAATGCAATCATATGCCCAGTTTTATAATCTGATTTTAATTTTTACTCAGAATGTGGATATCTATCCATATCAATAAATATCGACAATAATTGACTTAGCTCAGCAGAGAAACTGTAATCTCACACTAAGGGTGAGGAAAGTGGGAGACAGGAGCTTTCGAGGAGGGGCAACTCACATGTTAGAACCCAGGAAAGACTCAGGTGCTTCTAAGCCAGGGGTGCTAGTGGGGCCAAACACAAGAGAATCAGGGAAGCTCTACGAGGAGCAGCCACATCCCCAGATCTCTGGATCCCCTGGGCAGCCTCTGGGGTCTAGGAGGCTGGGTGGGAAGGGGGTCTAAGTGCTCCCTCCACGACCTGCTGCTCAACTCCCACCTTCTTTCCACCATCAGAATTTCTCTGCAGGCCTCATTGTGTCTCCGTTCCCCTCTCTCCCACCTGGGGAAAGCCATCTCCACAGGGTGGACTTTCTCTGTGTGCCTCATCATTTCTCTGCTCCCCTCTTCCCCATGCAGGGAAAGCAGCCTCCGCACAGCTGGCTTTCTCTGGGCTCCTCTTGTTGTCTCGCAGGCTCCTCCTCCATGGCTGGAGTTCTCAGGTTCCTGGTGCACTTATCTAACCAGCACTCTGGGTCCTGCTCACTCTCCTCCAGCCGCCGGTTTGCAGCTCCCTGCCTCCAAGTGTTCTTAAGTTCAGCAGTTATAATCTTCATCTCCAATGAGTCCTTTTTGTAGAATACTTCTTTTTCATGATTAATTGCTCTCATTTTATCAATGCAACAGGCTCTTGTGTCTCACTGAAAGCATGAATTCAGGTTTGTAGTGACTTCTTGTTTCTTGCGTATTGTGCATGGAATCATTTCCTCCAGTTCTGCTCTTCTGAAGAACTGTGCTGAACCCTGCCCTGCCTGGCCAGTGTCTTCTCCTCATATTTGTAGGTGGACAGAGCTTGTTTGGTGTGGCAGGTGCATTGCCGTCTGTCATGGGAGACACAGTGCCATGTTCAGTCCTTTCAATTCCCACTTACCGTAGTTTTTCTGGTTGGTGGGGCTCAGCAGGAGATACCCATGGGTTCAGGAACTGTGGCCACTCTTTCTTATAAGGGTTTGACAGGACTGAACAAGACAGCAGGGGAAGGAGGTAAGCCCTTCCTTCAGGTGCTCAGCAGCTGACCTCTGTATTGTCTGTCCTGTGGCCTCCAGCCCCAACACACACCTGCGCCAGGGCCAGGTTTCCACAACCATACTATGGGCAGCTGGACCCATGGACTCCTGCACAACTGGACCCCAGAATTCTCCCTGCAGCCTTCCTCTGCCTTCCAGGCAGTGCAGGAGCTGTTAGTGAAGGGAAACAGAGAGAGGGAGTCATGAATTCTTGCTCACCTCCCTTGCGGGCTCCCTTGCCTGGGACAGATGACGTGGCTCCTGCCTGCTCTGCTCTCTGTCAAAACTTCCCCAGGCATCGGGTCTGTGGGCAGGACCTGTCTCTAGTTCCTATCTGTGGCTTGGAATTTGTGTTAATGTATTGGTTGTGTCCTTTCAACTGGAATGGGGACAGAGAGAAATTCATAAATCTGTGACTCAGTGACCTTTAGGAATTGGAAGCCAAGATATATTTCTTATGTCTTATTTTGTTCATGTGCATAGCAATGTTTCTCAACTCTTTGAATCCAGGCCCCTGGAGATGAACGTGGACTGTCAACGGTGCGGCTTTTTCCACCTGCACCTTCTGCAGAGCAGGGCATGGCCCGTGCCCCTGCACACACTAAGGAGTTTCTGGGGATCTTGCTGCCTTTGGGGCTTCTGCTTTAGCCTCCAGCTCCTTCCTCTCTGCTCATGTATCCCACTCTCTGTTTTCCAGCCTGTCTTCTGTTTTCTGAAGCCTGCCCTTTCCCCTCCATGGTTAGGTGAGGGAGAGAGAAATTGAAGGGAATATTAAAAGAAAAAAAGGTTGTGGCACTGCAGGGCATTCGCGGCTTCATCGTCAATTGCATTCTTCAAGTGCAGTTCTTGGTTTTAGGGTATCTCTTTGAGTGAGATTATCTTTAAGTCTTTTGTCCTTATTCTGAGAATATCTTATAAAATTTGCCTGTATCTTTTCATAGCCCAGATTTCCCAGGAAACTCGTGGAGAAGCAAAGCTTCTGCTAGGTTGCTGTGGGGAGGGGAGGTATAGACCCAGCTGGAAGAGTGAGAGGAGGGGAGTGGGGCAGAGTGGGCAGGAATGTGGATGCATGGGGGTGCCCACAAAGCCCTCCAGATCCCATGCACAGAGGAGCTGCTGCCACCCACCAGTGCAGAGGTCTTCCAAGGGCTGGCAGAGCCAAGGCATCTGCTCTCCAAGAAGGGCAGAGGTCGGCAGGCATGCATAGCACTCACCCCAAGGCATGGTGTTGTTGTTGCTGTTGCTGTTGATTTGGAGCCTCTCATGGGACTGGAGTCTGTTGAGAGGATGGAGAGAGTAATGCATCTGGACTGGACCTCCTGTCTCCTTCCTGTTTTTCATTTTGATGGTCACACTGCACACTTCCCAGGTTGCCTGGCTGCCTTGTGGTCATGCAGCCACCTGGGCAGGCAGACCTCTGAGTTAAATAGCTCATGTAATTTATTGGATATAGTATCAGTTGTTTACCCTTGTGATCACATCAATAACTGGGAGTTGTGGCTCCAGGAGCAGGGATGGGTACAACCTGGCACTGGAGCTGCTGTGCCTCCTGCACGTGGCACCGAGGCAGCCATGCCCAGGACTAGCTTTTACCTCTGGGGAGGCCAGACAGCTGCCAGGTCAGGACACAGGCTTGGGTGGCAACTGCCCAGGCTCCCACACAGCAAGTTGCCGAGGCCAGGGGCATGTGGAGCCAGGAAAACCTGGGGAGATGCGTAAACAGGCCCAGCTCAACTTTGCTTTCTGTAGGTTGCAGGTTGACAGAGGAAAGAAAATGAATGAAGAAAGAGTGGTAAGGGAGTGGCATTGAACTGAGGGAAGGAGGCCAAAGACAAAATCCTCTCACTGCCTGTAAGTGAGCAGGAGTCTGCCCCTCAGCTTCTCTCCTCAAGCCTGCTTCTGACTTTTCTGTTATAACCGCCACACTCATGAGCAGTATTTCCAATGCCCCACAGCCAGAGGGGCTCCTGAGGAAATACACGTAGACAAAATCTCAGCTTAGGCAAAAAGATTTCTTTGCTACAGGACTTGTCAGAACCTTAAAATGCCAATGTATTGGAATGTCTCCATTCAGAAGGGCTATCCTAGACATTTTACTAATGTATGATGATCTCCACTCACATTTTTGGAGGCCTCATGGGAGAAGTGTTTACAGGCGTCACCTTAGGAAATGCTATCCTAGACTTCTCCAGCTGTTTGCCAGCCTCATCAGACTTTGGATCTCATACCTTCAGAAATGCTGTCATTATTTTCCAGAGTAAATACTGGTAAACAAAACAAAACAAAAATCCAGAAATGTGCTCAGTGAATAGTTCTCCTAGTATCTTCCTAGAATAGCATGTGCATTTCATCCTTATCCTGGAGAAATGTCTATTGCCTGGATTATAATCTGGAAATGAATTCTAATTCCTTTTATTATGGGCATGACCTTGTTTCTATTCCCCAGCCTCCAACCGGCAAGAAAACGGGGGTATCAGTCCCACAACCACAAGGACTGGGATTCTGTGAATGGTGCGGCTGAGCTGGGAGGCAGATTCCTCCCCAAGCCTGCAGATGGAGTTCAGCCTGCCCCTGACAACTTGCGTGGGGCAGGGAGAACAGCCGAGCCCACCCGGCCTTCTAACCTGCAGCACCGTGCGATCGTGAATGTGTGTTATTCTAAGCCGCTAAGTTGGTGGAAATTTGTTATATAGCAATAGAAAACAGACACACTAAGTTTGTCTACAATGCTCATGCCTGCAGTAATATTCCTTGGCTTCCTAGAGGGTAACTAGCAATACAAGTCAGAGTGTTGCATTTGAAAAAAAAAAACAAATAGAAATAATATGTTATGTTGTGATTCTCAAACTTGAGTGTGCATCAGAATCTACTGGAAGAAGTGTATTCAAACACAGATTTCTGGGACCCACCCCTAGAATTTTTGACTCAGTGGGTCTGAGGTGGATCCCAAGAACTTGCATTTCTCATAAGTTCCCAGATGATGCTGTTGCTTCTGGCCCAGGGACCATACTTTGAGAACCACTGTGTTAAATTATGAGCCTTCTTTTTGAAAATAATAATTTACTAAGTTGCTGTACATTTCTCAATCTCTATTT
This sequence comes from Cacajao melanocephalus, assembly GCA_963573385.1. Classification (NCBI taxonomy): domain Eukaryota; kingdom Metazoa; phylum Chordata; class Mammalia; order Primates; family Pitheciidae; genus Cacajao; species Cacajao melanocephalus. Next base: position 1,504 of record CAUYLG010021385.1, on the reverse strand, counting down.
TAATTGCTTCTTTTTTTAGTGAAAATATACTTCTATAAAATGCTCATAGAAATGCTTCTTACTGTGAGTCCAGTCCCTTGAGTTGCCTCTCTACAGTGTGCTTCTGAATTTAGCCATTTTCCCTTTCAGGACTGTTCTATACACCACCTTATTTATTTTTATTTTCTTAGAAATAAACTTACAGGAATCAGCTTAAGAGCCAACAGCAATTATCTGCAACAAGAATAAGTAGGATGAAAATAGAGATGTTACCTGATTGTGGTTCTTTATTAGACAGCAAAGGAACAGAGAAGGATTACCCCAAAGCTGCATTGTGCATCAGCTGCTAAGTCACAGCCTGCTTGGGCAGGTATGAGACCTGTGTCGGAAAATGCAGGAATCCAGCCAGCTGGAGCTGCAGGGCACTGGCTGTCAGTTACCCCCAAACCAAGGAGAGAAGCCAAGGGGCAGACTCCCCTCTTGGGCTCCCAAAAAATGAATATATTAGCTAGTCACTGACTAGAGCACCCAATTTACTTATCTTTCCAGAATACTCGTGATCAGACGACATGATGAAATGTCTCACATAGAAGGCTGGTAATTTCACTTGATTAAAAAGTTGTGTGACCTGATTCTTCCGTAGAGTTGGCCCTCAATCCTGAGCCATTTGTTTGTCTTGATTTTATATCAATCTTGTGCCAGTTCCTTGACTATCCAACTGAGTGAACCAATCAATGAACAAAAATTTACAAAGGGACCACAGACTGCCAAGCAGAAAAACCTCAATTACATTCAGCCAGTCCTTGGTATAACCCAACGTGGCCATGTGGGAGGCCACAGCAATAGGGGGCCAAGTGCCTTGACTGACAGGGCTCTGTTCTTGCTCACAGTGACGAGGGTGATTCTCCAAAATTCAGTCCTGCCACTGCCACCGGAGGAAGCAAGGGGTTTCAGGCAACCAAGCAGTCAGGGTGCTCTAATGTACAGCCGTGGCCTGTCCACGTGACTCTGTGACACATCTCTCCCCCGTAACCCAAGGGTAGAGCAGGTCAGAGATTGGTCCCTTCTTGACCATTCTTACTCCCAGTGTTGATGATATTACACCCAGATGCTCAGAGCGAGGCTGCAGTTTCAGCTCTTAACTCATGCCCTGGCTTAGCACTATTCTCTCTTTGTGGAAGCAAAACCCTGGTAGTGCCAGGTGTGTGGCTGCAGGGCTGAGAGCAACAAAACCCATCTGGGCGGCAGGACCTGCTGGTTGGGTTGACAGCCTTGTGGACTGTGTTGAACCTGTTCAACACTGGCTCCAGCAGGGATGGGGCAGAGTCTGTACGGTGCAGCTGGCCCTGGGTAGGACTCTGTGTGGTCCCTCCTTTTGGATGGGATTGCATTCAATCAATGTGGTGACTCTGTCTGTACGGTGAAGCTGGCCCTGGGTGGGACTCTGTGTGGGTCCCTCCTTTTGGATGGGATTGCATTCAATCAATGTGGTGACTCTGTCTGTACAGTGAAGCTGGCCCTGGGT